>NDXB01011304.1:129384-147832 GCA_002631895.1 Agapornis roseicollis | reverse complement strand
GGTTTGTCAAAAAAACAAATGCGTGGGACATGGAAAAAAAACCCAAACCAACTCTGTAAAAAAAAAAAAAAAACCCATTTCTTCCCCCCTTTTGCAAGAATTAAAGAAATATAAACATCAGACAGTGTGTGTGTATTGCAGGACTCTGTGATATGTATAGCCTCAGGCACAATTTTGGTATCATGTAGAGAATGAAAATGCTCCTTCACTTATGTTGGAAACAAGATTTGAGTCTGGCAGTCACTGTTGAAGGAAGAAGTTTAGGATGTTTTTCTAATGATGATGCATATATTTCATTTAAAGTAACTAGCAAAGGTTTTGATGAAGCTTATAAACTTAATAGCAAGACACCTAGGTGATCTTAACATGAAAAACTCCGTAGTAGGAGTATGACCGTTCATTAACAACCCACTTATCTCATCATTGGATTAAGTGATGCACCATGGAAACCAGCTGGGTACAGAAACTTGTGTTTTTTGGAGGACAAGTCATGGTCAGTCAGCAGTGAGGCATAGGGGAATTGTGGAAATTATTTTGCTCAAAATATTCTCTAACAAGGAACAGTTTACATTTCAGTTGTTACAAACTGCTTATTGATGACATAATAGAACTTTGCAAGAGAAGTGGTCCTTGGGGAAAACAAGAGTAGCACTAGACATTGTTATAACAAACTGTTGCTTTCTGTATTCAGTGTGGAGGTTCTACCTTCATCCCTTAAACACATTCACAGTTCACTTAAGTTTGTTATCAGTTTGGAGTGTTGCCATTCTTGCTTTGGGAGGTTTAAGAAAAGAGAAAATTAAATGGCAGAAATCTTTGTTAGCCCTTAACAGCATTGGACTGAATATACTAATGGGGTCCTAGATTGACAGTGTGTCTCGATGTCTTCCACTGAAAAGCAGATAACCTGAATGGGGTCTCAAATGCACAGCCGGAAGGTGTGAGGCCACATGGTCCCGGCAGGTATGGTCAGAATTATACCTGTACAACTGTGGTCAATTGAGGATGGCTGGGGAGTGAGTCCACCCATACTCATGTCTCCTCCAGTGTGAGCACACTGATCTGAGGCTGTTGTTGCCCTGTCCTTGTGCCTGCTTTAGGTAAGAGAAATTTGTCTGCTGGAGCTGGACAGCAGTGAACAGCCTCTGACTGCCTTTGGATGTCTGTGACAAGGTCATCTCGGTCCACAGCCCTGGGGGAAGGCTTCCTGCAGGCTCTGGGCACAGCCCTCTGTGCTCTCTTCCCCTTAGTCCCAAGGCTGTGTGATCCCCCAGCAAAGGATTATGTTGGCTAGCACGCTGTTCCTCTGTTTCCTCTGTCCCCTCTGGGAGCTTGTTGCTTCTCACAGGTCAGTGTGAGTCAGAAATGAGAGCCTGGCTCTGTGATCATTAATCCCAGATCAGGGGCTTCTTCATCATCCAGCAGCCCAAGTGTGATCTGGAGCAGTGCTGTCAAATTAGCCAGGCAGTACAGCGTGAAATCAGTGCTGGCCCCGTGCCTGATGCTGGAAGACAGATGTTACCTGATCCATAGGGGTGATTGGAATGGTGCAGGCAGATAATACCTGAGACAACATAAAGCTTGACAATGGAAAATTAACTTTTCAGCATTTACTTGTCAGATTTGAACTGTCAGGGTGACTTAATACTGGATCAGTGCTTTGATGGGTTTTTTTTTAGGAGCCTGAGGAGTAGTAAACTACAGCCTAACTTTGCTTCAACAGATGTTTATGTAAAGCCAGTGGTGAAGCTTTGGAAGAAAATGGGTGGATAAATTTCCTTGACTGCTTTTGAAACCTTACCATGAGAGAGGTCTGTACGCAGTGGGTGCTGTAACTCTTCCTAACCAGCAATCACTCCACTCATCTCAATTAGTGGGCAGTCTGAGCCTGGCTACCAACGTGCCAGCTGTATGCAGTGCCATTAAAAGAATCCACTTGCAGATGAAGCACAACTTGGCATATTGCTGAGTACCTTGTTTTCTTAACTTTAATTTTTCAGGCAATTTTACTGTAATTTTGAGTTTCTTCCCATTTCTTTTTCTTTCCCACAGCAGGAGAAGGGGATTACAGTAAAATAAATTTTTCCTTTGCATTATCAGCAACATGATTTGCTGTTTCAAGGGCAATGTTTGTAGTCTAGCAATGTGTTAGATATGTTTGTAAAAGAAAGGAATGCTTGGAAATACAGCTTTTCACCAAAAGAAAAATTAGCTGAAGTGTTTATTTTGATGAGTTTTGTGAGGGAAATCTAGTTGTAAATTGGTGCAAATAATTTCTGCAATTTTAAGAGCTGTTTAATACCTTATAGTTAGCAAATACTTTCCCTTCCAAATCCTGACCAGCTCCAATGCAGCATCATTTCAGTAGATAATTTTACAGTCTGCAGAAGAAGGGTCTCAAAAGTAATCTCTGAGGTAGATGTCACAAAATCATAGGATTGTTAGGGTTGGTCCACAGAATCACAGAATCACACAATCACCAGGTTGGAAGGGACCTCTAAGATCATCAAGTCCAACCCATGCTCTACACCTCCACTAACCCATGTGCATAACAGGAACTTGATGGTGCAGATAACTTGTGTAAATTTGAAGACTCATGCTTTACCGAATTAGTTCATTTTGTAGGCTGAAATTACAGCAACTCTCAGAACACTGTCTTAAGGATATAAATTGGTCATAAAGGATGAGTAGAGGAAGGGCTGCTTTTCAGCATACAACATGCTACTTCAAAGTTACAAACATGAAGGGGAGACTTCTTGCTGTAACATATCTGACATTATCCTCTTGAAGACAGGTTGTTTTTCTAATGTGACTTGCTGTATGTTGTGATTGCCAGATGTTACAGCAGTAGGATATATCATATTATTTGAGATTCTTTTAAAATATAATCTGCTAAAGTATGCTAAATGGCTTGTTGACAGATGACTTTAAAAGGTTGGTGTAGTTTTCTTGGTTTTTTGTACTTTTTAAGCCACCAGTACTTTCTTTTTAAAGTTAAATGATCAGGAAAGAAGCTGCAGCTTTAACAAGGTATAGGAGTTTTGATATATTCATGTAGAATCTAATGGGACTAACTCTGATGCATCACAATGGACTATATAAGTGATCACATTCATGTAACAGGAGATATTAATGTAACACTGGCTGAGTCTGGAAAGAAAGAAAAAAGAATCAGACCAGCCAATTTTGGTTTTGTGGGAGGAATTTTATACTAAGCGCAGCTGTCAGTCTTATCTTTCACACTGAGACATTCTTAAAAGCAGAAACTGATCGGTGTAATGAACATATATTATGGGGTGAGGATTAGATGCTTAAATAAAAGGCTTTCTTGATTTTTTTTTTTTTTTTTGGTGGTTTTTTGGTGTTTGGTCTTACCCTGTTAAAAGAAGCCCATGACAGCCCTGATAGTTACAAAAGCATGACAGAAACAACCTCACGGCATGTCCAGTTACACTTAGAAATATTGGGTGCTTCCAAGGTGCTACAGGCATGTAGGAGATCATTAAAAAAAAAATCCTTGTGTGTGTAATAAAAGAAATCTTAGTAGAGCATCAATTAAATGGTACTCTTCCTTATTACATCAAAAGTCACATCTGAAGGATTGTCTCCTGCTGTAGGAATATCAGGATTTAAAAGTAGACTAATAAAAACCCCTTGTTGCAATGCATTTTTTCTTTAATTCTAAACTGCAGCTGATCAGTGATGCTTGTTAGCCCACATTTTGAATGGAACAGAAGTTGGTTTGGAAGAAATTGCTGCTGTCTAGGTCAGCAACACAGTTGTCCTTCAGAAAATGAGTTGAACCCTAATTCAATGAATACTTGGTATGTGCCTGGATGCTTTGCTGAATCATAGTTTCTGTGCTGGAAGTACAGGCTTGGCTCCTCCTAACTGACTCCCCTTTGGGATGTCAGAGTATTGGCTGGATGGGATTCTGATTCTGGGAATCCTGCACACTTAGACTGAGCTTTTTTTGTTGAGGGAATATCTTGAGCAGTAGCAGAACCATATGAACTTGCCTTTCCCTTCTGTGGCGCAACTAATTTATTTGTTAAATAGAAGCCTGTGTTTTCGTGCTTCCTAAAGGTCAGATTTCTGTCCCCTTTGAGCACCCTGCACAGGGTAGTAGGGAAGGGTCGTTTTAGAGTTTATGATGAATATTTGAGAAAGTCGCCATTCAGGGTTGGAAAATATTGCTCACAGAGCTGAACAAATCCATGCTTGTTGCAGGGAGCGTGGCCGCTTGCAGCTGCATTGCTTTATTTCACTTTATTTTTTCTCCAAAGCTGTGGGTCCTTTTGCTCTGAACAGTTCTGAGGCCTTCTCTGTGTGTTTGTGTCAGTTTAACAATACTGACAGTTTGTCAGTGCGTTTTGGTTTGCTTTTGTTGTTTGTTTGGTTTAGGTTTGTTTTTTTTTTTTGATGAGCAACTTTAAGACAGTGATTCATGCCATTTTTAGCCATTAGCCTCCATTGTGGTTTTCACAATACACCATTATTTTCTTTCTTCTTCCTGTTGGGCTACTAGCCCAGATTCCTTCCACTTCAGTAGCAGGATGGATTTAACAGAAGTCTCTCTGGGCTCAAAGAAAAAAGTGACTCATCTCTCCTTGCTCATCTACGCACGTACATCTCAATAATAAGTTTCTTTAATAACTTTCTTATGAATGTGGGGGTATAGATTCAGCCTTGTCTTTGCAGTCTGCAAAATGTTTAATGTCGGTGAATGTGTTCAAAAGAGTTAATGTTATCTTACAGCTGAGTGACTGTTTGGGGTAGGTCCTGCTCACTCATTCTGCCATGCAGCCCTGCTGCCCATTCTGGGCTTCTCCACCTCATTGCGGTAGGAGATGTGAAAGACATGCTTTGCAGCTACAGCCATGGTTGCTCTGGGAAACCAGGCACCCTGGCTAAAAACAGTCTCCTCTAAGTTAGCAGCTTTGCCTGTGAATATACAGGCATGAGAAGCTGATTTGGGTAATCAGAGATTCCCATGGTGGACTGGGAACCAGGGCTATCTAGGGAGAGACAGACAGGAGGAAGATGGAGATGAGATGACAAAGATGTAGTGATTTTAATCTTAGCATTGCTTCTCTATGGAGTGCTTGATGTTGCATCCTTTAGTTTTGCTAACCACTGTGTATTTCCTTAAGATCTTAATTGAGGCCAGAATTTTATCCCACTAAATGCATGTCTGCAAGAAACCATTTGTCTCAAAACCTGTAATGTTTTAGTAACCCGAGGCCTGTGTGGAAAACAAAGACTTATTGTATCTTTACTCTGTTCATGGGCAGCTAAAGTAAAAGAGGCTCAAAATTTACCATGAGAGGAACTTGATCAGAATTTCGTGTGTTCAGGATGTGAGTCTCCGCACCAGTTCTCCTGTTCTCATTCTGTTTGACCTGGCTTCCATCCCCTCCCTCCACAGAGCTTTCTGTAACCCCACCTTTTTCCACTTGTGCAGCTGAATTGAACACATTCCACTTCCAAGAAGAATTCATGTGCTGTGGGCTGAAGCTCTACTCACCAGTGTTCTATTTGCTGGTGGAACCAGCTCATTTTGTCAGCTGTGGAAGATTTTGAGCTAGATCATCTGTGGTATGAGGAGGAGAATGAAGATGGGGGTTGGGAAATGCCATAGATAAAGACTTAAGTGGTCAGAATTTAAATCTTAAATTGCCAATTGCATGGCTGGCTAGAAAAAGGAAATGTGGGAAGAAGGAGGCAGTAAACATGATGATTAAGTGGATCTTACTCAGAGTAAATTATAGCATTCCTGAATGAGAGTCTTCTCTTTAACAGAGAAATCATTAAATGTTAAACTCACACTACTATTTGCATTTCAGTGTGTTTCATTAGGTAGACTTACATGTGCAGAAATATCCATTCTAATTAGTATTTGAAAAGAAGTCTCGTGTACAAAGCACTGCCTGGTAGGTATTTTTGTACTCTCTCTCAGTGAACTCATTTTATATGATGATGATTTCCTCTAATTTTTAATTAACATGTCTAAGTTAGGTTTGGGCAGAATGATCAGTGTTTCATTAACTGCCTCACACTTGGAAATCTAGGCAAACCTGATTGATATGGTTGCTACAGGGTACTTTGTCAAAATGAGCCATCCTGCCACTACATTTTTTTCCCCTTGTTTTCCAGTTACATGAATTTGACTGAAAGGCAAGAATACTTCTTGTTCCCTCTCTGGAGAAAATTATTGGCTCAACTCTCAGCATCACAGTTAAAAATATATTTGCTAGTCTGTAACAGATACCCCTAAACTTATAATGTTTAATATGAAACATCAATAAAACTTATTGTTGATGCTGATTTTTTTAACCAAATATACAAATGAATTATAGTATCTCACTGGAAAAAGTGATTGAGATATGTGAGTTCAGGATGGTCTAGTGGTAAAGGTGATGTACTTATAAGGCTCTGGTCCCACCTCTGCCCCTAATCTGCTTAATGACTGAGACCAAATCACTGGGTACAATATTGGTATACTAAAGAAAGTCACTTACTAATGAGTATGACTAATAACTGTCTCTTCCTCCCTCAGAATGACTATGTTCATACTGAATGTTTTTCAAGGAGTTTAGGTTAAGTTGTAGTTATTGTAGCTATAGGGTTTCTTTTGCCACACTGTGATAATGAGAAAGGAAATGAAAAGAGCAAAGGTAAAAAAAGAGCTGAAACCCAGCAATGTACTCAGTATTCTGCACACAAATTTTGTCATGAAACTGAGTTGGATATTGTGAAGTCTAAGTAGAAATCTGTATCTGAACTTCCTTTATCTAAGGAAAACCAAGACTTTTTACAGTCCGCTTATCATAGTAGGAAGAGCTAACTGCAATAGCAGTGATATTATAAATTATCCAAGTACATTTTTATGAAGCCATTATTAAAAGGAGAGTGAAAGGTTTGTTTTCTTTATAAACTGCTGAAAATGGTTATGGTATTAAAATATACTTGGTTTCCTCTAAAATTTTGGGCTTAGAAATTTGATCAAGAAATCTTTTGCCTTAAAATATGATATTCACATGAGATATTAAGGCACATGAGATTAATTTAAAAGCAGTTCATGTGATATAGAATTACAGAATAATTGAGGTTGGAAGGGACATCTGGAGGTCATCTGGCCTGCCTTCCTGCTCAAAGTAGGACTTGTATCAAAAGTGAGATGAAGTTGTTAAAGTTTTTAAGTTGTTAAATGTGCCTAATCCAGGCACAGTTTGAGTTCTCAAAGGATAGAAATACCTCAGTCTCATTGGGCAAATTGTTCTAGTACTTTCAGGGTGAAAGTGTTTGTCTTTTATATCCCACTGTCATTTACCTTGCAGCTTGTTTTTCCATCTCTTGTTCCCAGGTGTTGGGAAGTCTGTTTGTCTTCTGTTTATGTAGTGGAAAATACTGTTGTTGTCATTAGTCAAATGGAGTTCCCCTTTTTCTTATCTGTCATGTTTTTCAGCTCTGTAACCATGATTCTCTACTGGACTCACTCCAGTCTCAATCTTTGTTACAGCTGGGTTCCCAAAACTGGGTGCAGCATTCTAGATTTGTTATGTAGTTGGTAGCGAGTTGCTGACTGATGAATCTCAATGGTAGCATCCCTACAGCTACCTGGGTGTAAGGGGACTTAGTTTATCTGCCAAACTTGCCATGAGAAATTAAATGCAACCTGGAAGGATAAGTTACACAAATCCTTGCCTTTGCACCTTGTATTCTAGTTCTGAGGGGAAAAACAGATGGGAGAAAACCCCAGTTTGAAGAAGGGAGGAGGGTAGACAGTGCTCAGTTATAATGGTGGTATTAAGTACAAATTCTAAAGCCTCATTTTCCTGGAGAGGTGATGAAGGAGCAAGCTATGGAGAGATGAGTGAGAGTATGTCTTTTGATTGGAGCAAGCAAATTGCAGGCCCTTAAAGTTGACTGAAACACTGGGGCCACTTTAGTGCTAAGCATGATGTAATGCAATGAACAGCTTCCTCATTTAACTGTCTCCAGCTCTGTAATTAGGAACGTAACCCATTGCGTTATGGGAATAAAATTTATTTTTCCTGATAGGCTTTTTAGTGTTGGGTAAATATGACAGTCAGAACACATGGTGTTTTCTTAAAAGCTGTGAATTCAAATGATGGCTTGAAAAAAGGATCTCGAGTGTTTACAATCCAAGGGAGGTCTGTCAGCTACAGAAGTTGGAGCACGTTTTCCACCAGCTAGAATAGCTCGTTTGCGGCAAATGACAGGAAAAATAAAGAAAGAAGTCTCCCTTGGGGAAGCAGTGGGGGCTTAATTCACGATTTTGTGAAACTCATCACCTTAGTTCCTATGCTTTAATTCTGAGTCCAGCGCTAGTCAGTATTTCCCTGTTTTCAATCACTGATGTGAATTTTGCTATTAAGTTGGTAGAGAGCATAAAAATTGCTAAAATAATGAAGGTTGTTGCAGGGATAATCTGAAATGGGTGACTGGATGACAAAGATCCAGCAAAATTCATTTTCGTACAGCCAGATAAAGAGCTGTAGATCAGGAAGTAAAAAAAAAAAAAAATAGCATAAAAAGGCTCAGGGTAGAAAGATGCTTTGGGAAGCAGCAACTCAAAAGTCAGTATAAGGGTATTAAGGTGTAGCTTGCTCAACATATACTTAAATTGAATTGGTATGGCAATGAGGGCTCATGAGGTTTGTTCTCAGTACAGCAATTCCCATCTGTATTTATGAACTGAACTTGGAAGGTCGCTCTCTCTTTCATACCCCCTCTCCCCTCCTTTCTTTTCCTCCCTCCTTGTCTCTGGCTGCAGACTTTATCTTGACAAACTTGCTCTTTCTTCTCCAGAAAATCAGTCTGATTCTACTGGCAATTAGCCAGGGAAGCAGAGGCTGGTTAGACTAATTATTGCTGGAAGTGTAGGTAGAGGCCTACGAGGCCTAAGGCTAAACAAGAGGAGACAGATTAGAAACAGCTCTTTGGAGTCTGCGAGATGAATAATGTCTGGGCTTGGAAAGTTGTTGGATTCTTGGGGAGAACCTGGTGGTGTGGATGAAAAAATGCTGATTATTTTTCTATGTATCTGCATTCCTTTAATCCCCCCTCCGCATGCCCTAATTTTATGAGGCATGCTTGCCAAGTGATCTTTCCCTTTTAGGAAAAGAACAAAATGTTTAACGCAGCTCTCCAACAGCAGCACTGTGCTGGCTTACCCAGAATCGCTGTTCATGGAAACCTGTGATGAGGCTCCTGTAAACTGTCTGTGGGCTGTCCATAAAGGTTATATCAAGTACAAGTTGTAAAATTAACTTGTCTTTGCCTCTGGTAGCTGCCGTTGTTCAGATCTCGGTGCTACCCCTCAGAAGTGTCCTCAATTCTTGAGCACATACTCTGAAGATAAGGGCTGAAAGGTTGGGGAGAGGATCCACAAAAATGATCCAGATGCTGGAAAGTAAGCTTTATGAGGTCCACTGAGGGGGGGAGGTAGTCATTAATCTTACCAAAGAGGTAATGCTATTGCTGTGTGTTTTTCTATATGGAAAACATTTGTCAGCAGGGGCCTTTTAACTTCTTACAAAAGAACAAGAGAAGATCCCATAGCTAAACATTGAAGGCAGACAAGCTGACCAGTAAGGACCAGGTGATCCCTTCTAGGTTCAGACTTTGCATCTGAGATGCCTTCATTTATTCCTTTCTTCCAAGGGCCATTTGAGTGTCTGTAATGGCCTGAAATACCAAGCAGGATGATAATTACCTGACACCTCAGAGCACCAATCGACAGGAGGTAAGGGGAGATCCCTTTTCCTCCTTCAGGGAGCTGAGGAGAGCCACAGCCTGGGATGAGACACTGCCTAAGATAATAGATAACCTAGATCTTTGGCTTATCATTTCTTTATAAGGGCAGCCTTCAGGAAATATGATTGTGTTTTGTGCTTTGACGGCTGTTTCCATTGTCCAAAATTGCTTCCTCATTGCTCCATCAAAAGACCATCTTCTTACACCTGTGTTGCAGGCAGTTGTGACTGGGAATTTTCTCCCTATCCCCCCTTCCCAGTATAAGAGCAAAATATCAAATTAGTAATTTGGAATAAATCACAATGTCATGCCTGTTTCTGATGCATAAACTTTCAGGAACAATCATAGGATCTTACACAGAACATGAACAATGTTAGGGTAAGTTAGACTGACTAAAGGTACATGTTGGGACCTAGAACCTACATTTTAGTGAATTGAAAAGCTGGGTTACAAAATGCCTTAGAAGGTCTCCAAGATGCCTAAATACAAAAATAGTTCAATTCATAGAAGAAAGGAGCCACTGCTGGTTTGGTTTTGTTTGTTCAATTTCTTTTTAGTTTAGGGAAGAGTAACTTTTCCACCTTAATAAGCATTTACCTCATAGCCTTTATCCACTTGGATTCAATATGAATTTCGGCAGAAAACATTTAGCTTTTGTGATCATTATATGCCATTATCTGCTCTGAGGTCTGTTATACTTTACTGTATTGAACATTACTGGAATTAAGGTAGTAGTTGCAATCTCTCTAAGAAATACAAAATATCTATTCCCATGGATTTGCAGCTTAGTTCTGAGCATTCTGGATAGGAAACATTTAGCTACAGGCAGTTGTTTATTTTTTCTGTTCTTTTCCTTTAGAGTAAAAAAACCTCAAGCATCATCATCTTCTGAAACTGTAAAACAAACAGGTAGCTTTGGAGGCTGACTGATTTCCCCCTCCCCTTTTCATTTTTGTCCATGCCTCTACCCCTCTTCTAGTTCAGTGGGACGGACCCTTTTCTCTAGTCTGTCAGTGTGAAATAACTGAGAATCACTGCAAAGCTAAATGATAATTAATTATTAAAGACAGATGCAGAGGAATGTATCTCTAATGCATTGCTTTGTGGGGAGAGGAGAAAGTTACTTTCGGTTGGATTTGTTTTGTCTTTTCTTAAGAAATACTTAGCAGCTGGTCTTGATTTTAGACAGATGCATTCTACAAACTTGAGACTAAGCTGCTTCTTAGTCATAATAGCACTCCTGGGTGTGGCGAGTTAGGTGATCAGTCTGTGGATCTCACTGGCCTTGTTCACATTAGCTGATTGCACAGCCATGGACTGTTAGTACAGTTTGCTCTGAGAAAATAAAAGTAAAAAGGAAGGGCAGCCCTAGGTACCAAACCAGAGATTTGCCTGAGCTGTGATCAAAGACCCTGCACGTTTTCCTAAGGTATTTCTCTTAAGGCAATGGGGAGTAAATATTTCTTGGGGACTGACAGTTCTCCAAATAGCTTAACCTGCTGAGAAAATGGACACTGCTTGAGTTGGATAGGAACCAAGGAACTGAACTGATGTGTTTAAGCATCTGTTTTCCCCTTCCTGGTTGATGTGTTTCTCTACTAGCACACTTAACGCCTTTTTATTTTATTCAAGGGGTATTCACATTATTTCCTGTATCTGATGGTTCTTATTTTTTTCACTGTCATTCTCTATGAAGAAGAAAAGGATGACTGCCACTGCTAAACCCAGGACAGTCCTTTACATCCATCCTGTGGACCTCTTACTTATTTTGTTCAAAATCTTTTTTATGATCTTGTGCCTTAGTGCACTTGATTAAAAGTGGTATGTGTTACATTGCCTCCCTGAGAAATGCACTTCAGGCTGCTTGTGTCCTGACTTGGGGAAGGGAGAAGGAAGCTACAAAAAATATCAGTTCAGGTAAATTGCTGTCTATTTATTGCCTCAGAGATTTAAGGTCCACCTTCTCTGTGTTAGGGAGTGTGGAGGGGACTTGATTTCTCTCCCTGCTGCTAGAGAATCAATGCCCTTGAAATTGGACTGGTTTTTGAGCCGGGTGGTTTGTGATAGAAGTAGGAAATCTTTGGACAGAGTTAACAACTCCCAGCACTGAACTTCAACACTTATAATTACTTTCCTCATATGACAATAATAATGATACTGTATTAATTAATACTGTAATGCTAGCTTATTTTAACTCTCTGAAAGAAAGCCTGAGCCATCTTGATCTGTATTTTTTCCTATATTGTGCACAAGAGTTTTCATTGGGATAGCATTCACATGTTTGACTGTTGCAAGTCAGATTTTAGTTGAAATAAACTTCTGTTTCCTTATTTTGACACTCTTCCTGAAGAAATGTCACTCTTTTTCCCACTGGGAGAAAAAATGTGTATTGGAGTATTGGCAGGGAAAATAGATCTTCCTTGCCCCCCCTTCCTCCCCCCATAAACCTTGATCAGCTTTTGACATGCTTCTGTCTTCAGGATATGGCTGAGTAATCTTGAATGGATGTTTTATTCATTTTACTGTGTCTATGAAATGAACTTCTGCAAGGCTATTTCTTGGGCTGGATTGAAAGCCTCTTTTTCCCTTCTGTTTCCTGCTGAAAACTACAGGCCTAATGCCCAATCTAAGATAATGGGATTGGGAGAGGTTGGAATATTATTTCTGAGCTGATGAAAAGATTTCCCCTCCTCCCCAAAGGGGGGGCATTCAAGAAGTTGAATGTTGTTATAGCTCTATGTGTGATATATTTTTCCTGTGGCCTTTAATCTTGTAAAATTCTTGCAACACACAATATTTCTAAAAAAACCCCTCAAATATATGTATGTGGTCATGGGTTGACATAGCAGGTCTGAGGTCATTTCCAGTAGCTGACTTTCTCCTTTATGTTGGGAGTGAACTTTTGCTTTAAGAAATGTCTATTCAGAATGATCTTCAGAAGTGCCACTCCCCACTACAGGAAAAAAAGTATTAAGTATAACCCTAGCTGTTCTCATTGAGTAGTCTCATGCCCCTTATAGCCTGGCATTTAATGTCATACATTTGTACAACTATGTGCATTTTGTGGAAAACATAGTGCGGTTGTTTCTTCTGTGCAAGGAATATATGAGACTTTTGCCAATACTGGTTATATCAAAATCCAATCCTTCCCTTCAGGAAAGAAATTTCTAGATCTGATTTACTTTTAATATGTTTAGAATGGGCTTAATCCAGACTCCCATTAGTTTAAATAGACTTTGGATCAGGCTCAAAATAAATGCATGGGTATGGAAGGGTGAGGAGGGAGCAAGAAAAATATCCGTTTACTAATAACATGGAACTGAAAAATTGCCATTGGTTTGGGTTGTAGCCTCTCTGCTCTGATTATTACTGTCTTTCTGCCATAGCATCAGTTAAGCCCCATACTCAAGAAAAACAATTTGCAAGAATTAAGGTTCAGATTTTCTTTTTCTTTTTTTTTTGAGGGGGGGGATAAGGTAATTTCTATAAGAAAAAGACTCTTGAGTTGTAAACAGGGAAGCTATGCGGTAAGTTCCAGAAACAGAATATAAATAGAGACAGGCATTTACAGTACAAATATAGAACAAACTCATTAGAAGAAAACATTGGAAAATAAACAGCAGTTCCAGAGAGATGCTCAGTATAATGGACAACAGTAAATGTTCTGTGCACTGTACAGTCGTTTTAATTATTTAGTAGTATTAAGTTCTGTAATAAAGGACCTTGACATGAAGTACATCAGTCATACATGCCACTTTGAAGAAATTAAACGATCTGGGGTTTTCAGTGGTTACAAAAGTAGTCTGCTGCACCTTCTGAGATTAAATGCAGTTGTATGAGTTTCTTCTAACTTTTTCCTCTAATTTCCATTTGTTCCTTGGCAGAAACGCACATAAAGGAAAAACTAATTTTTCCCATGTCAAAAATGTTGACTCATTGGTGGAGTTGCTACTATGTGTCATACAGGACATCTGTGGTATAGACATAACTGTACTCAAGACCTAGCTCTGCGAAGTGCTGGTGCATTGCTCCGAGTCATGGGTACCAGTGTTAGAGTAAGTGGTCTTGAACAGATGGAAGACATGGATCTGGGAGCATCATGTTTTGGAAAAGAAGATCGTTAAGCTTAGTGGCACACAGAATTTATGTCATGTCTGTTTGTCCTGCTTCTCTGTTTGTCTTCTTTTTATGATTTTTTTTGCTCTATCTGGACTTCTTCCACAATTTATTTAAGCATGGATTCATCCAGTCATTCTAAGAGGTTCAAGCTTGAAGGGTAGGTCATCCAGTGTGATAAATCAATAGAAGGAAAGAAAAACTTCTGAAGGACTATTCACATACAGATAGGCAAAACTTATCTCCAGAGGTATCTGTCTCTGTCTCTAAAGGCTGGTACATCCTAAGTTAGGTGGGATAAATCAGAGTGATACATCTCTGCCTCCATTTCCCAACTGTAAAATAGATGGTACTGCTATGTTATGTTAAGGGGTTGTGAGAAGCCTGAAATTACTGCATTTAAGAAAAGAGCCATGGGAAGGTGGTGTAAGCATTAGAGTTCAGAACTGCCTTAGGAGTGAATTAAAAATATTTTGCTTCCAAGTTTTCTGCTGATTAACTGTTGTTACCTGTGCTTGTATCTATGAAGAAAGAAGTTCTTAATATATATGTAAAACAATGTGGGATCACAGGGGGAGAGACCAAGCATGAAAAACATCAGTCTTTGAGGGGGAGAATTTCACATTTAGACTTCGTTACTGGAACTGCTTTGCAGCTCTAGCCATGGCCTGCTAAATGTTGACATACAGAAACTGTCTCCAAAGAATCTGTTGAATGCTCAAGTCTTTGCTGGAGAAAAATAAAGAAATACAGATCTAATTTATCAGGATCTACAATCTTTTCCTGCTTGTATCTACTTGTTCTGGAGGTCATTTAAAATGTATTAGAGGTTTAAGGTTGGAAGGTGAGGCTAATTTGAAACCTGGCTCTAAGGTGACCCATTGTGTTAATATTCTCCATACTGTTTAAAATAAAGCATAGTGTCCTGTGTGACAGGATAGCGTTAGGTAGGGATCCAGAATGACATGGCATTGCCTGATGAAATAGCTGCTTCTTTTCACAGATAATGCTGTATAATTCCACTTAGCTTTACTGGCCCTGTGGATCTTAAATTAATGAACACCTAGAGCAGAAGCAGGGTGAGGAAGTACAGAAAGCTGGCAAAAAGTCAGTGCTCACAGATTCGAAACCTCCTGGTTTGGCTTTGGACTGAATGTGGAGAACTCTCCAGCACTCCCCTGGCCCTTTCCAATGTTTTCTTTGACATATTTGGCCCCTGACCAATTTTCCCAATTGCTCCCAAGCCCTTTCTAATAGTCTCCTAACCCAGTTGGATGTTCCCTCAGCTCTTTTATGCTCTTTCCATTGGCAGAGATACGAATTTCTGCTGCTTCAGGGATAATGTTGAAGATAAATGTGCTTTCATCCTTCTTCCTCTCAGAGGGGGTCATTCCCAGTATTTTACAGTAGCTGAATTCTGTTAATGTCATTTGAGGTGTACCAAATATATTCCGAATATGGCCACAGGGAGCAGATAGGCTTGGCATTTGAGAAGGAATGGTCACACACAAGGGACAGTGTGTGAGTACTTCTGCTGAAATTAATTATTTTAGCAAGATATGTAGAGATTAAATGGTTAAAATGAAAGGCAGATGTAGAGAGAGCAACTTCCACCCAGTAAAAGAATGATTAGAAGGTGGCGTTTGGCTTAGTCTGTCCCTGCTATGGAGCAAATGGTCCTTGTTTGGAGAGACACCTTGGCCCACTCCATTGGGGAGGGTGAATGTGTTGTGGGAATAAAGGGCATTTTATTGATTGTGGTGTGTTACTCCTGTGCAATCTTCTGAATATTTTTCTTTTGCTCCTTCTCCCCTGGCCCCTTCTGGTTTTGTGTTGGTTTTGTTTGTGTTTTGTCTTTGGAATAAGGGATGTTAAAATACCCCTGAGTATTCTCTATTGCAAAAGGTGTGAAACAAGTTTTGCATCTGCCTCTGCTATGTCTCCGATCTTCTGAATGAAATCTTAATCAGCATCACTCTGTTGCTATAATACAACTGCCTTCATCTTCAGCATGTTTGCCCTGGCAGTATGCCTTTCAGGAAGGAGTGTGCTTTTGCCCCTTTCAGTAGATAATACCACCATGTTTATCTTATTTATAAAGAATGAATTCAGGTCCTACATATTCAGGAAATATAAAGTCCAGTCCTTAGTCATGATAAGAAGAATATTAAACATTGGCATTCTTTGGATGATCTTGATGCAGCTTTAAAGTCCTTGCTACCATGTACATTCTTATAAAGCCTCCTTATGATATGCAATTGGGTCTTATTTGAACACTGTGAACAATTTTCAGAAACAACTAAATGTAATTTTGAGGTCAGTGTAGGTTGCTGCAGTCTCTGATAAATATAATGGTATCTGGTACAATGATATTTAATCCTGTGGTTCTGGTGAAGACAGAGCAGCTGTGAGGGAGAGTATCCAGTATGAGCATATCTGCCAACAGCCCTGCGTCAAATGAGCAGCCTTCCCAGCTTGTGGTATCCTCTACAGATGTTTCCATGTGTCTTTCATAATAATTGCTTTTTTGAAATAAAGAACATAATTATTTTTATATGGTTATATCAAAAATAATAATAAAAATATCTCCAACTTTGAAAAAGGATTTAGTGATGCAGATTGGATGCTTGTTTTGAATTTCTGTATTTTTGGGCAGTAACGCTTCATGATAGACTGGGAATATTTGACAAACAGCATTTTAAATTTTATCTTTCTTCTCTGGTAATGAATAGCTACTAATAGAACTGATGACCAAAGTGATCTGCCTATCCATAGGATTGGATTCTTGAAATATCCAGAAGACAGTAAAGATGTTTTACATAGGTCTTCCATGGATGACAGCTCAGTTTCCTCTTGAATTTTCATCAGAATGGAAAAAAATATCCAGACAATAGATTTGCTTCTGCAAGAATGATTGTTAGTTCAATTTAGAATACGTTATTAGAGGAGATAAGTACTGCTAGTCTGTATTTCAGAAAAATTTACAATTAGGAGTCAAGCCAGAGTAGGAAAACAAATATTCTTGCTTCATGCTTTAGAAATTTATTCTCTTGGCATGTTTGCAGATGTGGTTTGAAGAGCTTGTCAAATGCTATGTTAAATATTTAAGCCTAAAAAATATTCCAGTTATGTGGAAAAGGCAGCGGAAGAGAACTGGAGATTTTTGTGTCAGAGGTGACATTGGTTTGGGCTCTTTGAAAACTATTAGTAAGTTTAATAGGACAAGTAGTTAAAATGTTAGACACTGTTTCCTAAGCTGCAGATTTAAGCTAGAGTTTTGGGTCTGGTAATTCTGCAGCCTTCAACTGAGCTCCTGTTTGCTTAATCAAGCTTTGCATTTGCAGGGTGCCCAAAAATTTCAAAGCTATATCATATTATATTACGATTGTAGAAATGAGCAACACCATAAGTATGTTTGGGCAGCAGCATTCTACATTGGCTGACCAATTTTACACATATTTTGATTTTTTGAGGACTGACAATTAAAAGTTACAAACACTATAGTCTCTGTCATGCTGTAACACCGAGAAGCCTGTGCCTACCCAAGCAGCCAACTGCTACAAACTAAAGTAAAAGCCTAACTGCCTGCGTTGCAAATTGCTGAAGACTGGAAAATATATTTGGAAAGCATCTTCACTTATATGCTTCCTCCATTATTATACTTCTGGTTTTTTTGTCTGCTAGTGTTCTGGATTTATTTGTGATAAGAACCAATGTGGGTACTTCAGCCATATGGCACGCGCTTCTCTTTATCTGTTAAATACAACTGAAATCAGTCGGTGGATTTGGAATTATAAGGTAGGGATGAACAGCCAAAACCACACACACACACACACACATATATATATAGAGCATATGCAGTGTCATAACATAAATGTAATATTCTTAGAAGCTTGCATTGAAAATCTGACGTCAGTTCATGATGTGAAACTTCCTTTTTCTGAACTTGGACTATAGACTCTTAAAGGCAGCAGATTGTCTTTTTGTTCTGTGTTTGTACAGTGCTAACTCAATATAATCCTGTTCTGAGCTAGATAGTGGATTAACTGTACTGGATGTCTTAAAGTTACTCTTCTGTATAAATGTTTGCAGGGTCAATGTGTATAGTACCCCATTTAAGATGGTTTTGAATCCGGAAGCAATCACAGCTGCCACTTTCAAGACTATGCACTTACTCAACTCTTGTGGATAGAAATACCTCTTAGTAGGAATTGAGCCATTATTGTGTCTTACTTTTAATTATGAACAAATTTGCTGCACAGAATTATTATTAATGCTTAGGACAAGTGAATTGGTCCGGTCAGTGAATTCATACACAGTAAGTTCTCTCTTCTCCCAATACAATTTAGTTGGAAAAACTATAAATCAAATTCTTTAAGTCTTTCATGTTAAGTCATGGGTTGCTTTTATGAACTTTATTGCCAGAGAGGAGTAGAAGCTTAAGTACTGCATTCTTAATAGCTTTAGTAATGGTCTAAATGTCTGTTTTCACTTTCCATCATAACACTGCAGCAAAGTTAAACTAAATGCTCTTTTTTTTTTTTTTTTT
>NDXB01011304.1:103837-128221 GCA_002631895.1 Agapornis roseicollis | reverse complement strand
GGGGAATAATTTAAAAAAAAAAATTATAAAAAAAAAAAAAAAAAAAAAGGATTATGACAAAATCTTCACAGAAAAAGAAAAAAAAACCAAACAAACCAAACCCCAAAGATAAAATATAAACAGCAAGGAAAGTGATTGATCTAGAATTTGTTCCTTTTTCCTTTCTCGCCCCTCTTAGCTGACATAGTGATGAAAAGAGAGGATTAAAATGGGCTTCTTTAAAGCCAAATTTTTATTAGGAAATGATTAAAAGCACATTGTGTCTCTTGAAGTGAAGTTTTGCTCTTTTTTGGCCCAGCCTTCTGCAAAACATTTTCAGAAGAAAGAAAGAGAAAAGGAGAGGGGAAAAACGTTGATCCTTGTAACTTTTAATAATTCATGGATAATATCTGTGGAATTTTCTGTTTGTTTTCTATGTCCAATGTTCACTGAAAACTCAGTGTACTCATGAAGACAGGTCTACATCCAGAGTGGATTTTTGGATCAGAAGCTGCTACAAATCTTTTGCTTGGAGAACTCTTTTGAACTAGAACTACCATAACAGTTGAGAATCCACCCGGCAGGAACAAAACTATGGAAGCAGCGGAATGGCATGGGAGAATTAAGATAATCTTTGTGCATCACCAATTTCCCCACTGCTTCCAAAAAAGAAAGATACGCAAAACAGAATTACAGTTATTGCCTCCACTGAGAACTTCCAATACACATTGCATGTGACTTTTTGGAATCCTTAGAGATTTATCTTCTATACCTTTGCCTATCTGGAGAATTGCTGGCCAGCTCTGGCTTTATAGAGAGGTCAAGGGTTTTAGTAATGAAGCAAGTACTACAGCACTAATTCTGTGACAAAAGCTTTTCCCTTTTTGATTTTAAATCTGTGGGGTGTGATATGGTTGGAGTATGCCTCCTATGTAGTAACATAATAAAACAATTGGAAAGAAAAGGGTGAAACTACTGTCTCCTGAATTCTGTACAGGGGACCTGGCAGAGAACTGGAGTAAGATGCTCTGTTTATTCTATTCCTGAAGGTGCAGTGGTCTGTCGCCTTGCTGCAAAGGGGCAGAAGATGCTGAGATCAGAGCAGGCAGTAGAAAAGCAAACAGAAAGCTGTGAGGTGCAATACAGACTGCTTCTAACAGAAGTCTGTGATTCTCAAATACAGAGCAAGGGATTTGTTCCAGGCATCCATGTCTTTATTTTCAATCAAAATATGTATGTATTTTCACTTGTATTTATTTAAAAAACCCCAAACAACCAAAATTCTGTGAAGAAGTAATGCCTAGGGACTTTTGTTTCAGGGCGATGAAAGCAGAAGGGATACAGTCCTTTAGTGTATTTGTCCAGAAGCACCATCAAGTGTTCACTGATCCCTAGCATACAACGACTTACTGTTGCCACCTCCACTGACACACTCTGGGGAATAACTCAAAGAACTGTGGGTGAATTTAAGATGAAAAGTTAAAAATGGCTTCACAAGTCTCCTCATAAAACAGGAATTTGGATGGACAGGGAGATCTCTATGTAACCCTATAAATCCATCTTTAAATAAAGAATCTGGTAAATCTAATTCTCTTCCACTTCCTGTGTTTATTCTAGCTATAAAATAAATCTAGCTTTGTGAAATTATTTTAGCTGTCTGTGTCTGATGGTAGTGTGAGCTGGTTAAGAATCATTGTTACTATGATTATTGTTCTGTTGCTGTTGTGGTTCAAGCCTCTCCCCATCTACAGGCCACCCAAGCACTTTCAATAGGACAGCCATGTGTATGAACCATTGGCTTCCATCCAACCTGTAAAATGCTTGTAATTATGGAGTCCTATTGAAATGAAATCAGTGAAACAGGGCTCTGCTCTTAGAAATGATGTACAGAATCCAGAGATCCTGCAGACCATTACTTCATTATGAAATGATTCCTTCTGTTCTTTGAATCTGTTTATTAATTGAGAAATACCCTGTTGTTGTTAGCAGAATCACCTGAAAAGATGCCCACAATCCAAAGGGCAGTACTGTAAAATCTGTTCAATAGCTGACCTACATTTTCTGGATACTGGGACGAAATCCGCTGGCACAGTTGAATAGCGGTCAGCCCCCAGGCAGCCTCATGCGTTTGAAGTTGACACAGGATTCTGGTAACAGTGTTTAAGAATTAAAAGATGGTTCATTCTGGTTTGGGGTTTTGGTTTTTTTTGTTTTCCTGAAGTAGTTCTCCCCACTTGTGAAATGCAAAATAAAGAATTTTAATTTTTAAATGAATGTACCAGCCTGATTAGAAAACGCTGTCGTGTTTTTTTCAGAGATGTGACACAGATTAAGGCACCAATACTGCAGTATACATAAGATATCTTACTGCTTATGGCTCTCCCCAGTGAGAGGTAATCTGCAATTACCTGAAAGCCCTTGATTTGAAATGTGTGGAATAGCACCAACAAGGAGGTGATCCTACCCCTCTACTCTGCTCTTGTGAGGCCCCACTTGGAACCCTGTGTGCAGTTCTGGTGGTCTCAACATAAAAAGGACATGGAGCTGTTGGAACAAGTCCAGAGGAGGGCCACGAGGATGATCAGGGGACTGGAGCATCTCCCATACGAAGACAG
Source organism: Agapornis roseicollis (assembly GCA_002631895.1). Classification (NCBI taxonomy): domain Eukaryota; kingdom Metazoa; phylum Chordata; class Aves; order Psittaciformes; family Psittacidae; genus Agapornis; species Agapornis roseicollis. The sequence continues at coordinate 125,627 of NDXB01011304.1, read as the reverse complement.
GTTGGGAAAGTTGGGGCTGTTCAGCCTGGAGAAGAGAAGGCTGTGTGGAGACCTCATAGCAGCCTTCCAGTATCTGAAGGGGGCCTATAGGGATGCTGGGGAGGGACTCTTCATTAGGGACTGTAGTGATAGGACAAGGGGTAACGGGTTCAAATTTAAACAGGGGAAGTTCAGGTTAGATATAAGGAAGAAGTTCTTTGCTGTAAGGATGGTGAGGCACTGAAGTGGGTTGCCCAAGGAAGTTGTGAGTACTCCATCCCTGGCAGTGTTCACGGCCAGGTTGGACAAAGCCTTGGGTGACATGGTTTAGTGTGAGGTGTCCCTGCCCATGTCAGGGGTGTTGGAACTTGATGATCTTAAGGTCCTTTCCAACTCAAACCATTCTGTGATGGCTAGATGAACTGTGGGTAGCAAGCAGTACAGTGAGCCCATCCCCTGCTTGCTGAAAGTCTGTCTTAGAAGAGATGCCAAGATACAGAAACGGTTTATCTGGAAGGTGCTTTATTGCTGTTTCTATAGGGGTTAAGTTCAAGGGAGGTGGATTGAGAGTAACCAAATCGGTGGTTTTGTGTGTGCTAGCAACCAGTTTAATTCAGGAATGTAACACCGGGCTTACCCTGTGGCAGGGTTGTTCCAACACATATTGCTGAAAATCGTTTGAATTTTAAAAGTAGAATGTACAGGGATGAAAAAGTTGGAGCAGTAAGGTCAGGATTCAGTTTCCAGTTCTGCATGAATATAAGGAAACAAAGTGTAATCTCTTATATCTTACACTGTTTTCTTTAAAACAACCCAAACCTCCCAGGTCAATTTTTGTGGCTAAAGAGGAATTGCAATTGTTCAGAAAAGCACAATCTGAAACTTTTTCCTTAATAATTGGAGCCAGTAGATGCTCCCAGTAGTGAAGTTTCTTTCTTTTTCTCCTTAATTGCAAGCACCAGCAGAAAGCTGTAGTTAAGACACAGACAATAGAATAAATAGCTGACCTGATGGAGCGTGCTTGGGCTGTAGCCAGGAATCTCATCAGTGGATGCTCTTTCCTTTGGGAAACTGTTCTTTCTCTTGGCATAGTAAGTCTTGTAGTAACCTATTTAAAAATAAAAGATTTTTTCTTTTTTATTGTTTTTTTTAAACCAAATCTTTATTTTTATAAATTATCAAATTCCAACAGAGTGGTCTGGTAGGCTGTAACTCTTTTAAGAATAGGAGACAATACTATTTGTGAATTGTAGATTGGTTCTGCTTTTAGTTATATCAATATGCACCCCACAGTACGTGTTCTGAATTTGTTAGATTTAGATAACCCTGAGTGAGACTGGTATTATAACTTGGTTCTGTAAAATGTTGGGTTATTTCCAGAGTGCCACGTATATAATACCCGTGGTCTGGAATTCTCTCACAAGCTCCAGTGTACAGAGGCTGCAACATAAATTTATCCTCAGCATATTAATTATCTGAATAATCAAAGTGAATGCCTACAGTTGCTGTTTGCTGGAGACTTCATCTGGTGATCAGGGGCAGATGAAGTGCCAGCTAAATAACAGCTTGCTCCAAACTGTTGGAGACTGATGTTGACCCAACATTAAAGAAAGCCAACAGCTGTGCAAGGGACCAGAGGCTCTTCCTTTTCTGCCCCTGTGGGGTTGCTATGGGAATGTAGGTATAAGAACCATTAATATGGACTGGTAGTAAGCGAAGGAAATCTGTTTTAAATGAGCTAAATACAAACCATAGCATTCAGCTTGGCATACCAGTCATGGACTGGTGCTATACCCTGTTTGACCAGTGAATTTATCAGAAGTAGAGCAAATGGAAAGTGTCTCTTCTTGACTTTTCTTAGCGACTGAAGATGTTTTATTGATAAAATTTCTTTATATATGTTGGCTGTGACATAGATGAGTAATTTGCAGAGCATGGAGCCAGTTCTTGAAGGAAAAAGAGAAGTGATTATTCTAGGAACAAAAAATGACAGTTATGAAAGTTGCATTTCTGATCTTGGAGAGAGGACCAGAGATCATTTTCTGCCTGAATTTGTTATCTGGATAATCAAAGTTAATCACTGTTTTTTTTTTTAACGCTTTGTACTAAAAAAATTTGTCTGTAGCTGTTCAAGAGAGTTGCCTCCTAAATTTAAACTATCAACCAGATTGGTCCTTCCTGCTGTGAAAGTTATACAAATTGCTTGGGGGCTGTCATGTGGTGGTGGGATTTATGTGGCTATTCCAACTCCACTGCTCATGTGAAACGGGCAATCTTTCACAAAGTCACCAGGTTTGAGAAAACTTCAAGTGCTGAAATCCCTCTTCCTAGAGAAAGGAAAACCCCAGGCTCTTTAGACTGTTAAGAGGTAAAAAATAAAGTGAAATGCAATTCAGATTTTTAGGAGACTCACTATTGAGTTCACCAGAATAATGCTGCCCATGATCTACTTCTGTTTCTTGTATCAGTTTGCACATATAAATATATTTATTCTCATTTTCTTTTAGGTGATCCTGATCCTTACCAAGTATTATCATACTGACATGGGGAAGGTGCTGGAGAGCTCTTTGTGGAGGTAAGTTTTCTGCTTTTCCTGTGACCTTCCCCACTTTCTGCTCTCAGAACAGATCTGTATCTTTTTTCCTTTCCAAACTGCTGCTGAGTTGAGTTGGTAGCTGATTGATTCTAATAGATCAAGATTACCCATATTGTCATTAACTCTTACTCCTTCTCTTCCTTATATACAATTCCTGAAGTTCAATAACAAAGTTTGAAATGGGTTTTAACAGTAGAGACAAACAATGCTAGACAGTAAAGGTAACTTCCTAATCCCACTTTGCAAGATGACATTCTTTTTCTTTTCCTTAAAATTTTTGCATCAAAGTTGCATAAAAACTTAAGAATACTTATTGTGTTGGGATATGTCTGTTGAGAGATCTTAGTGCCTTTGAGTACTGTACTGAGGTTAGTAAATAATCCTGATTTGGAAGTGGTCACGATTGTCTGGATCAAGTATAATACCAGTGCAGGTTATATTGTGTTTCACGAGAACTGGGAATATATAGTAATCCAAATAAATTCCTAAATTTATTCTCATTTCCTTAACATCCATAAATTAGGAGATCAGTATGCCTGTCCCCTGTGCATGCACAAATTGCACACTGAGGTGTAGAACAGCACAAACCCAGTCATAGTGGTTACCTTCCCATGTGTTAATTTTGCTGTGCTAAGTAGGCTTTTGTGCTCTGATTTTCTGTGTACCTATATAAGTCTTCCATCACAAATTTTTGCTAGACCCATCATGTGCACTTCAAAAGTGACAGTATTTCACTGTTACTGATAAACAAAATATTGCCCCGGTATTTGCTAGGGTAGTTTTGCTGGGTTATCTGTAGCAGTAGAAACATTCTCTCTGGGTATCTTAATAGCTGTTATAAATGACAGGAGACTTATTTAAGACATCTTATGTGAAATTCTTATGTAGCCCATAAGCTTCAGGTCTAGAAACAAACCAGTTATCTAATACCTTGTGGCTTAGGTATTTGTAAGCTTAATACTTCTCAAGAGCTTGTATGGGGACTCAACCTTCATCTGTCTGTAAGGAGCTTTACAGAAGCAATCCACGCAAAGGAACAGGCAAGAGAATAGGAAGTAAAAGTCTGAGACCAGGGCATGCTGCATGCCAGCCTTGCTACTTGTTATGAAGGAAGCTGTGTTGTTTTAACCCTGTAGGATTTCTCAGAGTGACAGTTTACTTTGCAATACCTTGTTGTAATACTGGTGGCTGAATAGTATAGTCTGTCCAGGGGCAGTGGTCCATGTAGCACAAGGGTATTTTCAAGTAAAAAAGAAAGCTTTATTTATAAAAAGGGGCGTTCAAAGGAAGTAAGAACAAATGGAGACTGTCTGCTATTGACTCAGGATTAGCCTTTTCAGGGCTATGATGGTTCATTTGTAATTATCCTTTAAACTTACAAGCTGCAGAATTAATTGCACATTTGTTCTGTTTTAATTTTTGGTCCAACATCTTGTGTAAAGAAGACAACCAAATGGCAATTTGGATACTCCCATAATTGCATAAGCTCACATTACTTTCCTGTTATATGCCCCTGGCCTATGCAACATGGGCAATATGTTTCAAGTTTTGCTATCCACACTTCAGTGTAATCTATCATAGAAGTCTTTTAAACTTACTCAGTCAGAATCTTCAAAATAAACTCTCTGCTCTTTTGAAATAAACATAAAACAGTCTTCAGATAATGTTGCATTCTTTTGAGAACATAAACACTTCAAACAAGGTCATTCAGACCTTGCCAACAGCTGGTGTAAAGAAGAACTGGTGTGAACTGCATTCAAATAAAATTGATGCTAGAATGCATCATAGGAAAATCAGGTCCTTTTACTTTACAAGTAATGGATGTACCAGATGCTCTGGTTGTTTAGAAAGCTAGGATGGAAAAGTTGAAAGGAAGTAAGTGCTAAAGAGTAGCACTTAGGGCAGGGATAGTAGCTGATCCATGCCTAGATATGCTCTGCTCTGGGCTCACCTCCCTTCCTTCTCGTCTGCCCACTGTGGTGTAAAAGTGGCACTTGTGGTTGTCAGATGGGGGGAGTTACAAAGTGCCGGGATCTGGAAAAGCGCACATGAGACCAACTAATGCAAAAAATACCAAATGTTGCCTCTCTCTGTTGAGATGTAGCTCATTATTTGTACTAAATCGAATGAAAATAAACACTGAGTGGAGCTGGCTGAGAACTCAAGGAGCTTCTGTGGTTTTTCTCTGGGTAAAACACTTGGGTGTGAATTGGTAAAGCTCCCCGTTTGCTGATGGAGCCAGGATGTTGCACTCAGATCGGCAGCCTGCCCAGAATGCACAGTGTGCATAGTTTTAAACTTTGTCATTTGATTCTCTTTTGCATTCCTCTCATTTGCACCAGAACAAATGCACATTAAAAGAGATATAAAAAATGGTATAGGCTTTTTTGTCAGTGGACAAAAGTCATTAATCTTTGTGAGGTTTCTGTGCCCTGGTGGGAATCCTGTCCAGTTACATCCTGAATCAGCCCAAAGTTTTGGGTTTCTTTTATTTTTTTTATCTATTTTTTTCTATATTATTTTCTTTTTTGTTTTTGTATTTGTTTTCCCCTCTCTTCCTATTTTGCCTGCCTAGATCATACCAGACATTTAAGATTCTCTAAGTGAAAATAAACCTTTTCTAGAAACTGATCAATCCCCACCAGGTTAGTTTGTTAACGTTGTTTATCCCCTACTTTTATCTTGCCAGTCAATAAACATTATCCTATCTTGGTGTTTTTTGGTTATTTTGTTTCCAGTAACTGCATCCTTTTCTTTCTCTGAAAATCTCTCTTTCACCCATCACTCAGAAGAATTTTAGATTTTATTTCCTTGCTTCATGGAATAGGGAATGAGAAGGGAAGGGTGACTCGGTGGTCTGATGGTGCTTATTTGTTCTTAGTGACCTTGGAGATAGACTTTTAAGACTAATGCAAGTGGTAGGGAAAAACACCAGTTGGAGGGGCTGTAATCTTTTTATCCTCATGATTTTCTGTGCCTCTGCAGAGCAGTGTTAATTTGTGCAGGTAATTTATGCCTGCCCACACAAGGCAGGTTATAGGACTGGGAGGCCGAAATTTTAATTACCTTGGAATCCTTTCACTGTTGAATAAACAGGGAAAATAGTGCTGGATAATGCAAGTTTGAACTTTTTGCTAGTAGCAGCCATGGCTGGTTACACTGAACAGGTGGAGGTATAAATCTTGGTGGAATCGTGTAGTTAGAAAACACCAGGGTGTTTCTGATACTTTGCTAATTTGCTTATTAAGTAATTGTTAAGGTTGGGGTAAGCTGTATAGTTATTTGACTCAAGAAAAGGTAGGGAAATAAACAGATAACACTGGTTGCCTCTTGAATATAAATTAACTTTCTGAGAAGGAGCAGGGTTTATTTTTAGAGGTTTGTAAACCCAGTACGTCTTGGGAATGCTGTTTGGTTGTTCTGTTAGGCCTCATTAGCATAATGAAAAAAGATAGTGTGACCAAAACTTAACTTAATGTGGGTGCTAAGATTATCTTCACATATTTGTACATACGGTGAAAATACTTTGCATGCTAACACTGTTCCTGTCAGAATCCACACATCTTTGTCCAGCACACTTACAGTGTGAAGGAACCGAATCAAACCATTTAGGATAACACATACTTGAGTAGGTGTTTTCATATACTTTATGGACCAGTTTGTGCATAAATATATAAGTGTACATACTACGCAACTTCAGGTGCCTCTTGCATACATTGCATGCCTGCAGCTTTAGAAGTATGCACTTGAATCTTAACTATTGTAACTTTGAATTGGTAGCCACTGAGAAATTAATGCTAGTACTTACCTGTGCAACTGAGTTAATCATAATAACATCTCTTGGAGATAATTATTATTATTACATTTTATACATGGGACAACCAATTTAGTAACTGCTGAAGGTTATGCAATGACTCAGCATTGTGTGGCCGTAGAATTGGCTTAGAGTCCTGTTTCTGGTACACATGCAGTCTTCTCCTTCTTAGCTTAATCTAAGCAATGAATAATAGATGCTGCTGATGATTGCTAATAAAGTTTTGATTGCATATTATCTAAGCTGTAATGATATGGTAGTGCTAAAGTGACTTGCTGTGTAATTGCCATTGTTCCCAAATGGCATCACCATGTTGTTATTGCTTCACCACAGCAAAACAAATGGCATTATTTGATGTTAACTACATTGTTAACTCCTCTTAGTATTGTATGCTGAACCCTAGGAACTCCTGTCATCAGAGATGTTGGGATATTTTGTCACATGTTGTCAATAATGAATCGGTAAAGGAGGAAACAGACTTCCCTGCCTGCTTAAATATGGTTGAATATCCTATCTGAACTTCCTGGGACCCTTTACTCCAAATTCAGCCTGAGAAAGGAATGAAGTTCCACTGCTGTGTGAGGAGGTTGTGAATCCTGGCCAGTGGCTGGGCAGCAGGAGGTGGTAGCCATTGGTAACCTCACTAACATTGGTAGCCTCACTAACAGCATAAGAATTGGCAAGCCCCAAGGAGTCAGGAAAATCCTGCCTTTGGCACAGCTGTTTCTACCTGTACCCACAGAAAGCCACAAATCCAGGGCAAGACCCATTTTTACAAGCCTGCTGGCCATCAGTAGTGATCAGTGCGCAGTGACTGCATGGTGCTCTGGGCATTTAGCAAAGGTGTATGCCTACATTAAGGTTAAAATCCAGGCTACAAAGCGCAGGAGATTCTTTTAAGGTAGTGAACAGCATATACAGTGAATAACCACTCAGGAAAGTAAAATTCCCAAAATGTGAGGAAACAAGTGTGGGCATTTGTTTCCAAACCGTTTGGACTGTAGGTGAAACTCATTTTGCCCGTTTCCTGGAATTATTTTAAAAAGCAAATAAAGAACCCCACTATACGGTCTGGTGCCCCAGTGAAATTTTTTCTCGGTGTGGGGTGCTGCTTAGTAAGTGAATGACTATATTCTGCAACAACTTGCGCTTCCAGATGGTCTCATATTGTGGTTCTGCTTTGAAAAGTGACTTTGCAGAAATGGCCCCAAGGGATGGAGTTACTGAGTCCGTGATTTCCATATCAAATTTGCTCTCTTTTTAAGTGAAAACAATAAAGAAATGACTTTCTAATTATTAGCCCAGCAAACTCAGCTTGGGATCTAATGTCTAGCTGTGCTTTCTCTGGCTAATATATCATCCTGAGTAATGCAGGTTCTACAATCAAAATAGGCTGCCATCAATTATACCTGTGTAGCTCTTTTATCTTCCTATTAAATCCGTATTTACACCTCTTCCACTGTGAAAAGGTTTTGGCCAGTATTATAAAAAAGCAGTCTTACAATTAGGGTTTTATTTCTGTTACTGAACAACAGATTTTTATGCTGTCTTTGATCATATTTCCATATTCACCTAATAGCATTACAAAGACCTTAATTATCTTTTCTGCAATTGCTAGTACTCTACAGTGCATCATTATGAGTTGATTTGTGCAGGAAAGTCTATTTTGAATTTATTTTGGACATTTAAAATGAGCTGTAAAACCATAGTTAGGCTGAAATCCACTATACTCACTTTCTATCAGCAATGTTTTAATATGGGTGTCAGGTAAGAAAAATATGTAAAGGACAAAGGAAATGAAAGTAACATGTCTTTGCAAGCCTTGGAATGTGCAAGATACTTAAGAGTTGATATTGATATTTCTAATGGACGGCTGTATTGGTTTAGGGACTCAAAGGGTGCCGATATTGCAGTGTTCTCCTGTAGCATATGCTGTAAAAGACACACAATCCACCATAGTCTTTCCTAAGACCCGTCACATTGGCAATAACCTTGCTGTTGCCTTGATGCTGCACTTATCCTTTCACATGTTAAGGCTGTAGATTTTGGCCATTCAGTAAAGGAATGAACTTCAGTCGTGGATGCTGGAAACCATTCTCTGAATTGATGTCTTTAAGTGACTCTCCGGGGTATGGGACTTAGCTTAAGGAGGTCCCTTTATGTCTGTATTACCATTATAGCATTTTAGAAATATTTTCATGTGCAAGATACTTAAGAGTTGATATTGATATTTCTAATGGGCAGTGGTATTGGTTTAGGGACTCAAAGGGTGAAGGTCTGAACTCAAAATAAATACCACAAGCAAGTAAAAACTATCAAATAACTCTATTCAAAAATCTTTACTGAATATCTGTTGCTTACATATGAGAGCTGTGTCCATAACTACACTTCCAAGTCTTCAACTACTCAGAGTGGTGCTGGTAATTTTGAATGTGTGTTTCTACACTAGTTTGTGAATACACAAAAGAATATATGACATGTAGATTAAGATCCAGCTGGAAACCTGTGATTTATATAGTTAGGAAGGCTCTTGCTTGCATTATGTTTGTGTTTGTTGGAGCTGTTGGCAGCATGGCTAAATACATCTTGGAGCATGGGAGTTTTGCTACTTTGCAGGCCATTTCTTTTTTCCTTACTTTAATCCTTCTGGAAAATGAGTTAAATCATTGTGGGATATATTTCGTAATGTGAGTCACTTTAATAAGAAAGAATAAGCATTTATTTTAAATGGTTTAAGAATCCTGTCCTATTGTCTGAGTAACTTGAACCTAAGTCATAGAATTTCTGATTGCTTTACCTGGAATTGGTACCATAAACATTTTTTGTAGGCACAGAGTGTGTGGGAATTATACCACAGTTTCTTGTTATAAGTATTTCTTTTGGCTGGGGCTGATGGTTATAGAATGAGAAATCCTTCCTACCCCAAACCCATCCAGATCAGTAGCAGTAGGAAGTTCAGGAAAACTGCTTTACTGGTGCTTTCTCAGGTCTGTCATGGTATCTTATGTCATAAGCCTCTCTACAAGAAATGATCGTCTTTGTTGCTAGCCTCAGCAGACAGGTTTAAGGTGAGGAGTAGAGAAACAGTGCATTAGTCGTCTGTGAGGTTTATAATTTTGGGTGATTGCTTTTGCCCTTCCTCCAAGCATGAAGAAGGGAAGCTTGCCTTGGCAGTGCCCACAATCCACTCCTATATGATCAGAGAATTGCAATTTCAGGGCTTTTATTGTGGCATGATTCCTCTGCACTAAATTCATATAAAAACAGTTGAGCCATCAGTTTTTGGCTAATCAGAAGTACTTTGCTGCATTGTCATCCATTAACTCCCATTGTCAGCAGACCAGCGCAGCAGGGAAGTGTGGGCCCCATAACCTACAGGCAAATAGAATGACACCATATATATATTAAGCAATGTTTCTTTTGCCACTCTGCAAAATGAAATAAATAAGAAACCACAATCAAAGCAGCTGGTTGCATTGCTCATCACATTTTTATGATGATGAACGAGGTATAAAAACCTGAATAGAACATATTTTTAAAACCTGAAATGGGTGCAGTCATGGCTTAGGGTAGCATATTATAAAGTAGATGTGACACTGCACTCAGCAAATAGTGATGTTGCTGATTCCACCTCCAGTCTACTGTGTGACCTTGCTTGAAGGACCTAACATTTCTATGCTTTCCTTCACTTGGCCTTTGCCCAATTTGTTTCTTTGGAATACAAGCAATTTGGGGAGCTCACTGTATAAGTGCAGTGGGACCTTCTCAGTGCTGGGTTTGTAATGATTCATTAGTACAGATAATAAGAAGGAGCTATAACGTTTAGGGATATTTAATATTTGTCTCCTGAAGGTTTTGGCTTGAGCCTGGAAAAGACAGGAAACCATCAGAGAGTGCTGACATACCATGAGGCTTATCCGGAAACACATACTCATAGTTTCACAACAAGGCACTTTGTCATTAGTTGCGTTTCTCAGCTGCTGTTTTCAAAATGCTGTTTTGCAACCCCCTGTTGCTTCTTTTAGTGTTGGGCACCTTGTGTCACTGGTGTGGTATGTGTCGTGCGAGCAGCTTTCCTTGCTTCTGTACTATGTGTGGTTTGCTCTAGCACATCCCCTGCCAATGGATTACAAATTAATTTGGTTGTTGGGACTGAATGAATGAACAGCTGCATAGTTAATTATGCAGAATGGTATAGAAAAATGTAGTGTTAATGTTTTATACTCTTATTATCCCTGCAGTGTGGAATATATTTTGCAGTGTGAAAATAACAAAGGCAATGCTTCCCACATAAGTTATTTATTATGAACTTTGTATTGTTAGGCAGCTTTCTCTGCTTTAATTTGGTAGGGATTGGGAGAATTAAGAACTCCATACAGGCTAATTCTTAAAATGAAGAAATAATCTATGTGCTGAAGAATTTGGGAGTGTAGGTAGTTTACAAGAATTAAAGCAATTTAACAGTAAGATTTAAATGTCCTGATTCTTTTTGGTGTTCTCAGATATAAAAGGTGAGTTGAGAGGTTTTCTCTTTTCTCCCTGAAGCCTCTCATTGAACAAATGGCTGATAATTAGTCAAATGAACCTCTCTTCCAGTTACCTTTGGATTTTCTTTTTCTTTGCTTGCTTTGTTTTCATATGATCTTTGTTTTTTTTCCCTTCCAACTTCTGCTCCCCCTCTTTTCCCTTTGACGTCACTTCCTCCTATTGCATATAGAGCAGGAATAGCAACTTACCTTGCTTCTACAAATAGCTGTTCTTGACTAACCTTCAAAAAAGATAGTTCAGTTCCTCACCAGTTTTCTCTCCTGGCCTTTTTTTCTTGCAAGCTGTTGTAAACTGTTACTTAGGCAGGCCTGACTTCTCCGGGCCAGATTGGAGAAGCTCCTTTTTGGATGAGGTGTTAAGTGCCTACCAAAAGTCTTTGCATTTTTGCCTATCATGTCAGCTTCAAGGTTGGCTTTTGAAGCTGTTCTGATTAGAGTACTTTTCCCTTTGACAGACTAAATACTTCCATGACATTTGAGTCTATATTTTCTACCATAGCATAGGAATTGCAATTTCAACTTGGGGGGTTGATGGGGATACTTGTTATCACCCATTTGTCAGAAAATGTCTGTCTATGTTAAATTGCATTTATTTTCTTTTTTCAAACCTGATATGCACTTTCTTTGCCAAATCATATAGTTTTTCTTGAAGAGGGTGCATGCAGTTCAAATTATTCCCCTTTGTTCAAAAGACATTGCAGTATCAGTGAAATACAGCCACCTCTGGGTGAAAGCCAGGGAAGCAAGTAAAGTAGATACACAATAAAGTGTACTTTTTTAATACCAAAAAGATTAACAGTTCAGCACAAAAGCATCTGCATCAGTCAACCTTTTGATATCCAGACTTTCAAGCTTTGCTTTCTGGCAGAAAGAGGATGTTTGCTCGTGCTTTCTGTATGATTCAGATAGTTTTCAGTAATGCTGATCTGTCGTTAGGACTGCTGGTTGTTCTGAACACTCAACGTAAAATGTTAACACATGGGAGACAAAATGATTTTAAAATTTACTGTCTTCCAAGAATTTAGGCTTATCACTGTTTTATCTTAATTCTTACCGTATGCTGTCCACTCCTTAATTCTCTAATGTCTCTTAGGGATTGAATTTAAAAACAAAGTTGTGCTGTTCTGAAGTACACTGGCCAGAGTTTGAGATTTCTCTCCTTTTACCAAACCCTTAGGCAGTGTCTGTGCTAAACTGTGGTCTCTCAAGTTTCAGTAGGTTTTAATTTGATTTTTCTTCAGCCTGATGTAAACCTGGAAAATAGGACTGTTTGACTTTGTAGCTTTATTTAAAAATAACTGGAAACAAAATATACATGTGATGGAGTTCTGCATGGGTGATGATTTCAGATGCATAATATATAAGCTCTCAGTACTATTTTGGTGCAATTTTCAGCTTAATTCAGACCATTCTGTGCTAATGGGAAGGATGCACCGGTAAAATGTGACTCCTTTGTGCTGTGAGAGAGCAGCACTTTCTGGCAAATTGAATAAGCCCAGAGTGAAAACTCTCATGCTTCGGCTTTTGATATGGCCTCAGGTAAATGTAAGAATCTGTTCCAGAGTGGAAAGCGTGCAAGAAGCACATTTAAATAAAATTAAAGAAGGGAAGAAAGTTAATTATTTAAAAATCGAAAAGTATGTTACAAATATGCTGGATAAAGCACCACGACCTATCACAGCATTATCATAGCTAGGTCACAGCTAGAGAAGACCTTGACTCCTTGCTTAAACATACTTTTGGTACAACATCTCTCAATATCAGTTAGACACTGGAACAAGTTGCCCAGAGAAACTGTGGTTGCCCCATCCCTGGCAGTGTTCGACAGGAGGTTGGACAGGACTTTGAACAACCTGGTCTACTGGAAGGTGTCCCTGCCTGTGACAGGGAGTTGGAACTGGATGAGCTTTAAGGTCCATTCCAACCTAAACTGTTTGATGACTGTATGATCTCTTAATATGTTCTGGGGTGTGAAATGCAGGGTTAGACTTCCAAGAACTTCACAGTGGTAATAGGACTTAGCTTGTCAAAAGGCATGTTAAAATTTGTAATGTACTTCAATAAGTAAATATGAGTAAATATTTAAGTATCAAACCATATTTGATTTCCAGGTTATTCTGAAGTCTTGGTCTTGGTACTTCCAAATGCTTTAATTTTTATAATTTTTTTTGAGATTTCATCTTGGGAATTGATACACGTTGACATTATTATAATAAACATATTTTTCTTTAGCATGTTTGGTAGGACTCAGAATAGGACACAAATTTGCTGATTCCTGGTTGATCACTTATGTAACTGCTTTACTGTGAATGTCCTTCCATGTTTCATGCATTCTGGGAATGGTTTTGTTTGCAAGAGAGCTCTGGTGGTCACCAAATACCAACCCCTGCTCAAAGCAGGGAGTGATGAAGAACTTAATCAGGTCATGCATGGCCATGTCCTGTTCAGTTGTGAAAATCAGCTGGGTTGGAGATTGCACAGCTTCACTGGACAACCTCTGTCCATACTTTGCTACTGTCACTGCAAGAGTTTACATCAGCTGGAATTTCCCATTCTTGCAGCCTGTGCTTGCTGTCTATTTCCTTTTTACTATGTATGCTGGTACTGTCTTATTTGTAACTTCCCTTTAGATAGTGGAAGACTGAAATCAAATTCTCCATTAGCCTTACTTCCCAGACTAGCCTAACCAAGCTCCCTCAGCCATTCCTTGTACATGATCTGCTCCAGTTCCCTCCCCATCTTAGCAACCTTCTATTGGACTCACTCCAGATAGCTGATCTCTCTCTTCTATGAGGTGACACAAAGTTATTTTATCCCATTTATAGAAGTGGGATGATCTGTCCAGTGGGCGTCCCTCTCTATTGCTCTTCTCACATAAAATAGACTGTGCTTGAGTGAATGACTTAGAATAGTTACTTTATTTATCTGAATTAAAAAATAAGTGTGAAAATCCTTAAAAGCTGAAATAATTAACAGGGAAATCCAGTTTCTTTCAGAATTACTTGAGCACCCAAGTGTTTTTGTTACCTCTTGAAAAAGAGAACATCAATCTTGTTTGTGCTGAACCTTTTGATGCAAGAACAGTGGGGATGCCACATTAACTTTTTGTCCTCGCTTTTGTTATGCAGTATGAATTGTTGATAGGTTTTGATTTAGTTGCCAGTACATTATTTATGACATCTCTTGGCTGCAGCTGCTGTAATCTACGAACCAAAGCCAAGGCTATTGTTTCTAGTCATAGAATTGTAGTTTGTTGTAGGGCAACTCTCAGGTAATTAGGCAGAATATGCTGTAATTGGTTGTAAGGTGGGGTCTTCTAAATAAAATGTTAATCAGACTGAATGACACATTTAAGTAATTTCCTTTTCTTTTGCAGATTTGTCTACCGCAGGTAAACATTATTGTGGCCACAAATGGCAGGAACGAAAGGAGAATTTTAAAATTATTTTAAATGATCCTTCACTTAGGGAGTTGTTTGGTTGTTTTTTAAGTGAGAATATTGAAATATGCATAGTACAGGTTTTGAGGGCAAGAATTCACATGCTAATCCTGTGGTGTTGGTGAAGCTGAAGTCTTACTCTAAGAGTGTAGTTCATACAGCAGTTTTCACTGCTATTGGATTCACAAAGTTTTGAACACTTTTGAGGCATCTTTATCTTGACCTATACTTTTGTACATGTATATTCTTGATTGACAGGGTTTTAAGGGCCAAATATAGACACCTGAAATTGCTGAAGTAAAAAATACTGATTGCATTATAAAGAGGTTATGAAGTGAGAAGAGCTTGCAAGAGTGAAATTTGGTGAATTTCTTGCTTCTTGGTATCTTCCCATCAGAGATCGAATCTTTTGTGGAGTATGTGATGAATACAAGTTAACTGGAAACTATGAAAAGGAAAAGGGATGAAATTCAGCATTAGTTTTGAAAATCAGAATGTAAAGTAGCCCCCCCAACCTATGAGAAGCTAATGGATTTGCCTCAATTCATGCAGCAGGTTCGTAAAACAGTCTTTGCCACATGAGCCGTCAGCTCTGGGGATGGGAAACAAAAGAGACTAAAATTGTATTTGTTCCCTCAAATGTGTTGTTTTGCCATAAGGGAGTCAAATTGCATTCGTTCTATTGAAGGTTGCTCCCTTGAACATGTTATTTTGCCATAGTGTTTTGTTAGGAGAGAAATTAAGGAATGAAGAGTCAAAGCTTTTCTCTTTTATGATTCTGTCCTGTTTTGAGTCTGTATGTTCAGTTTGACTGGCTAATGGGAAAGAGGCACTAGTCTTCTTTCTCACAGGTGGTGAAACAAAGTGAATTACCTTGTTACACATAACAAAGCCAATGTTGGGATGGCACTAAGGTACTGCCTAGACCAGGCAGGAATTGTTCCAAGTTTTGTTTTTGCTTTATGGAATGCTGCATGTTCAGTATTTTATTTTCCTTTGCAATCTCTCTGTGAAATTCCTATGAGAAGTAGCAGCTGGCTTTGCTGCTGTGCTCACAGAAGGATTTCAGCAAGTCAGAGTAATTTCTCTAGCAGAAAACAGTCTCTCCAGAAGAACTGAACTGTGTGGTCTCACCCTTGTGGACAAGCTAAACGCATGGCCTTCTACCTTCTTTCCTTGAAAACAAACTGTGTTTTAGGTACAGGTGCATGTACCCTACGGGGGGGACAGGGCAATAAATTAGTTTAATTGGTGTAAAGAGTGCTAGAACTTTTGGAGGCAGCGGGGCTCTAGTGATTGGCACAGTTTGCAAGTCAGGTCCTGAAACTAGCACTGGACTTTACCTGCAGTTTCTACCAGTTGTGGATTTGTTTAGAGCAAACATTCGTGGGATGCAGTGCTATTTACTATGGAGGTAGTACTCATCCCATCTGCTTCTTTTTTCCCTCTGCTTGGTAGCCTCCAAGGAGGCATTCCTTGAATCACTGCAGTATCTGTTCCACACATGAAGCCCTGCAGCAGCAAAAGGATTAAACTCAAGCTCAACAGCAGGAATTTTCTCATCTTGACAGTTTGCACAGCAAATTTTTATTTCCCTCTCCCCCTCATCACAAATCATTTTCATCTAAGCAAAAAGTGGGTGATCTTACTTGGGGTGGGAGGAAGACAATGTCAACTGTATACAGGTTAGATTATTCTGGGTAAAAACTGTAGGCTTAAAAGGCCTTGGGCTTTATGCATCTGATGGTGATTGTGCTGGTTTGGACATTATAGTGTAGAGAGTGGGCTTGTTAGAATGAAGTCTTCTCATCCATTTGTTCTCAGCTCCCTGACCTGTTCTTTGCTTTGTCACAAGCAAGGATCTTTGACCTTCATCCCTTATCACTCATTTTGTCACTTAGTGTAATGGACATAAAACTTTGAGGCATACTGGAAGCAAAGTGACTCTGGAGTAGATTCTTGGCTGCTATTTCCTCCTGCATTTGATAGCAAATGGCAAGAGTCCCAGTGCTGAATGGAGTCCTTCTCCCCCAACTAGGCTTAACTCAATCCTGCCTAGGCAGCTGAATGGCAGCGAGACACCCTCTTGCAGAAAGGCAATGGGTCAGAGAGCTGATTGCTTCCAGCTGTCTGGGATCACTGCTCAGAATTTGGACAGTGGCATCTGGTGCTTTCATATTTTACCGTAAATTCATGACATGACACACACGGAGTCTTGTAAGACTCGCCAGCACTGTTGTTATGTGTCTTAAGTTGGTCACTGTATTTGTTCACATGCTAAATAAGTTAGTGAAAGATTTCCTTAAATGATAAACAAGTTAATTTTCAGAGGGTGTGTGTTCAATGCTTACTGGCTACCAAGTTCTTCCCTCTGAGTACTCACAATGGGAACCACCCAAAATTTTTATCATCTTTGAAATTAAATAGTGAGATGTCCATTAAAAAAAAAAAAAAAGGCAAATAAAGAAAATGTGCTATTGATTAAATATTGTGCTTCAGTTACTGAGCACCTAGAACTCTTGATATTTGGTAAGGATAACAACTTTATGCAATGGAACAAGAAGTATCACCAAGAAGAAATGTAGAAATTGAACCAATTTTGTTGATTTCTACTTTGTTTTTCCATACCTTTACCAAATTCTGCTTAACCTTTTTTCTTTAGAAATTACTTGGGAGACTTTGAACTGATACATTCCTCTTCACTGATTCTTTTCTGTATCCGGGAAGTTCACTGTCTCTTAAAATTGAGGTTTCCTGATACTCATTCCCTATAAGAGGGGGTGGGGGTAAAGCACAATGCAGTACAAATAAGGTACAGGTTAAATATATAAAAAACTGGTTAATTCATGGTTATTTTAAATTTAATTGATGTTGAGTCATTTTAACTGCCCAGAATTTAGTAGTCATCAGTATCAGCCTCGCTACTAGTCGACATTTTAACCACTTATTTGACAGTAAATGCAAATTATTGCTGGTCACATTTATGAGTGAAAGAAAAGAATTGACAGTTATGAGGACTGGGCTATCAGAAAAGCTTTAAGTTGACCCTTTAAAACCAAATTCAGCTTAATGGAATGCTGTTTTTCTGGAAACAAAAAATGTGGGGTATGTGAGGTACAAAATATGCTGGCATATGGTGGAAAATGTGATGGTAAAAAGGCTGAGGGGATCAGAGAGGTGACCTTCATCATTGTGTCTTGGGTAATTATAAGCTTCATGTAAACTGTATTCATGAGTAGGGAGAAGAGCAGTATCTTGCTTTCTGTGCATTCCTCTGTGATGGTGATAATGAAATACACCAGGGCCTCTGTCCATACATTCAGGGGTGTGTAGAAAAGTGGAAGAGAGTCACAGGACCATTTGAAAGCAGCAGGAAATAGCCTGCTGCAAGAGATGTGTAGAGTTCAGTCTTTTAGCTTATCAGTGGGAAATAAAGGGCTCTTTAATGGTTAAGTTTACAAGAGGGCTTGATGTTTGCTCTGTTCAACCCTAGGTGACCCCAGCTGTAGCCAGTAGGCAGCAGGGAAAGGCCAGCCATGTCTATTCTTTTGTTTTTTCTTTCTGATATCCCCCATCTTATCTGTTTTAACCAAAAATACTCCTCTGGCTCCTCGCTCTTCAGCCAAACAGATTTCTCTGTAAACTATTTTCTAGTGGTTTTCCCTAAAATAGGAAGGGAGACAGTAACTGCTCTGTTGGATGAACGTGTTGGCATGTTCATTCCTCTGTTTTTGCAGGGATGGGATAGAGGGAAAAAGGGCAAAAAATAGAGGAAAGTAACTCATAACTATCCTTTGCAAAAAGCTTTTTAACATCCTGACATGCCAAAAGTGCTTTTTTAAACAACATTAACTTAGTTTATAAATTTCATCCTACTTAAAAATTAGCAGTACATAACACCATGTTGGAAGAGTTGGTGGTCTCTGATCACTCACAGAAAAGTTAAAAAGATCAGAAGCCCAACCACAGTCTATGCTGATTTATGTTCCCGTAGGCAGCAGCTGCAGCAGAAGGACCAGGGAACTGATAGAAATGTAGATGTGAAATACATTCTTCTCCCTGAATGCTGAAGATTCAGATCAGAGCTTTGGCCATTAGCACAATGATTGCTTTTATTTTCTTGTCTGTTTGGATTCGTCAATATTAGGTTTTAAAACACTGAAATGTCATTAGTCATTTTAAAGACCATGTGGAGTAAGAAAACATCATCATCTTTGCGTAATAGACAGGAAGGAATCCAGACTTAATCATGGATAGTGTTCACTGAAAGCCTGAATAACTAAGGTGTCTTAGGACTAAGGTGTGTATGGAACTTTTCTATGCACCTTTGGGCACTCCCAGGCTTTGGGATTTCCTTCTGACAGTAGAGGCAAGGTCATCATCCATGCATTCTGTCACTTTGAATGGGAATGTTTTCCCAAGACAGTGTTAATTAAAAGGAAAAAACTATATTTCAAATTGAAAGGTTATCAGCAAACACTGCATGAATGAAAACATTAAAAGACTGAATCTCTTGCATGTCTTCTGTGTAACTGTTGCTTATAGAAACGATGTCAAGAAGGAGGTGAAACACCCCATGCCTTAAATTGACAGCATTTAACAATTTGAAATACTTTAATTGCCCATGTACTTGTTTGAAGGGGTTGGCGGCTGGGGTGAGAACAGATGACTTGCATGGTTCTGAAACACTATAAATTAGTAACTGCAGATTTTGTTGAGGTCTAAACAGAGATGTTATGAAATAATGTTAGATTGGATGTGGGGCATTTATCTGATGGAGATTTTATGGCTTTGGTAGATTTTAATTGTCAATTAGAGTAACATTAGTGCTGGGTAAGGAGTCTTCTCTAATTTGAAAAGTTATTCAAGTTTTGTTCTGAATTGCACAGTTGCATTTAGACGGATTGCAGGTTATTATAATTTTAATGGGCGGGGGGGGAAGTAAATCAAGATTTCTGTGTTAGAGGACACAGTTCTGAAATCGCCTATTTTAAATACCCTCCAAAACACCTTGTGCATGCAGAGAAAGCTGTTTAGGAGGTTATTGTTTTAGGAAAATCTTCTTTTACATTTTCTTCTTCTATCAGATTAGGAGTGGGGGAAGGTGGGAGTAGACTCACTGAGTATGGTGAGAGTCAGAGTGATGTAGTGCAAAGCAATATTTGTCTTCTGAACCACACATTCATCATTTTCAGCCCTGTATTTTTTGAATTTGGGATAAGGAGCCGTTGGGTCCTTATGAGTCAGCTCTGAGCACCTTCTCTTTTAGGAGGAAGATAAGGAGGAAAAATAGATTCTTCAAATAACATAACCTCCATTTAAATCCTTTTTAAGTTATATTAAAAAGGAGAATCACTCCCTGGAAAGCTTTTGCCATGTGAGAATTGAATTTAACAGGATAAGCTTTCTGTGATAATAATTGCACAGCTAAGGATGATGCAAATTTAATGGCTCTAATCAGATGAGGTGAAAGAAAGCAAACATTAGGTTTATGCTTTAATTTGTGATTTGCTCTACTGTTGATTCTTCCGTGCAAGAAGAAAGGTGTATTGTGTGTGTTCTTTGTTTTTTACTCTTTTAACCTAGAAAATTTTGGAAAGTATTAATCAAATTGAGGGCTCTTCATCAACATGAACTGATTCCAGTTTAAAATGATACATTTTACAACATTTAAACTAGTTTACTGAGCATTATAATCTAGAAAATGAGAATGACCATAGTAGGTCTCAAGTGAGTACTGAGCTGGACAGTCCTTCATCTCTGCCAGTAGCTCATATCAAACACTTACGAATAGTAAGAAAACGACACAAGTTTGTAGTGGAGTTTTATAGAATCACGTATTTCTTATTTTTCCCTTGTGTCCTGTTTGAGGTTAAGTAGAGCAATATTGAACACAGTGTTAAAGGCAAGGGCACAATGAAGGGGCTAATAGAGGGCTATGATAGCTTTTTCCTGTTTCGATCTCTGTAACTTTCTTAAAAATTTGTGAATGTATTTCTTGAATCACTGTTGAATGGCAGATTGATGCTTTTATGGTTTCCTGTATCATAGCACTCAGGTGCTTTTACAGAATGGTAGTAGGCTGTGCAAAAGCTTTTGATTTGTATGTAATGTTAGAACATCCCTTTAAACTCTTTGACTGTGAATTTCTTTTGCCATTTTAATGACCAGCCAGTATCATGATGTTCATCTACAACTTGTCATACTTACTATCTTACTTGATTATTTACTTGTTTTGTTTTACTCCTTTGGATGATGTAGTGTTTCTGGCAGAGTTTTGTCACTTTTTGCCCCTGTTTCTATAATTATGAATACATTAAATAGGACTGACTGAAGTACCTTATAGCAGACATTTGACTTTTCTCAATAGCAAAAATGAATGAAACTTTATTTTTCCCGTTATTTAGAATTCCTTCAAATGAAGACTTCTCCTCTTGTCCTTTATCCTCTAGCAGTATGTTTTTTGAGCACATTATTTTTGTGGGATCTTTCTGAAAGATTTTTAGAGTAGGCTATTTTGTTGAATTTTCCTTTTTATATATTCACTGTGCCTGTCAAAAATGAGGGTGTTGATGAGTCATGCATTCTCTCACAAAAGCCATGTTGACTCTCACTTGGTATCTCTTATTTGTCTGTGTGTCAAATCATGGCATTGGAATAGCTCTTACTAATTTGCGTAGTGCTGACATCAAAGTTTACTGCCCTGAAGTACCTTTCTAATTGCTCTTGGAGACCTTTCAGAAATTGGATTCCATATTTGCAATGTCCATTTCAGTGATACAAACACTCTGTGCAGTAAATGGCTTAGTGATTTTATCCTGTGTTCTTTTAGAACATTTGGATGAATACCATCTGGTTTGGGCAGATGAGTAGTGTTGATTTGTGTAAAATGACTTTCACTGACACTTTAATATGAGACGTATCTTAATACAGCAACAGCAAAGAAGAGCTCTGACTCAGGAACCTTTCAAAGCAGCTCCAGGGTGAGTAAAGATGCAGAACATCAGTTTGCTTTCTCTGCTGTGGCCTGAGTGCTGGATGCTCTTTTCTCACCTTGCTTATGTGGTGGCTCTCTAGATTGCTTTACATATTTTAGTCAGTTGGCAGAAGATTTATTACTACAGTGTCAACTTTTTCTAGTTGTGTTTCAAGGTTTTCTTATTTTGGCCTATTGCATTATAGTGTTATCCTTCTGAGGACTTTTTTTCCTGTTATTTTCAGCTGGACAAAAATCCAGGTTGCTAAAGTTGTCTTTCATTCACCAAGTAATGTTTCTTTATAACCATGCCCTTTTTTCCTGTGGGTCACTTTGGGTAGCAGGCACTTGCACTGAAATTCTATTTCATGCCTTTAAAAGGGCATTTCCACTATTTTACCTATATCATTACTTCCTTTTAGCTTTCTCTCTTTGTTTG
>NDXB01011304.1:58213-103709 GCA_002631895.1 Agapornis roseicollis | reverse complement strand
TTTCTTTCTTTTTTGCTTTCTTTCTTTTTTTTTTTTTTTTTTTTTTTTTTTAACAAAGCTTCCTCCTTTTTATGCGAGAATCCTGTTGAACCCACTCCCATTGTGGATATTTTGGCTTCCTTACTTATGCACAGATGTTGACTCTACATCCGTGCTGATCACGGTTGCAGAGTGACTCACTGACAGCCCTGCTGAGACCCAGTGAAGAGTTGCTTCCCCTCGGAGTTAGCTTCCTGGCTGGCTGCTCATGAAGCAGGGTCTGAAAATTTGCTCTTGGCATCGTGCCCTGATACAACATTTAAGCCATCTACATGGGGTCGTTGAAATCTCCAATTACTGCTGTGTTTCCTGATGGTGTAGTCGTTGAGTTCACAGAGCAAATCGGAATCACTACTCCCATCCAGGCTGGCCACCACAGCAATGGTATTCTGAATATTGCAAACCGCACTCCCAGCCCTCTGTGGGATTGAACTTTCAGTCCACAGGGATCACATCACTTCATAGAGTTAACTTATTTACTGGATTTAGCTTTAAGCATTTCCTGATGGACAGTACCCCTGCTAACTGTTCTGTCTTTTTCTGTGCTCCACCCCTGTCACCCTGTCCCCCAGTGTTAAAGCAATCTACTTCTTCTTTTAGATATTTAGTATTTATATAGAAGAACATTTACTCACCTTATCCTCTCTCTGATTTTCCTTTCCTTTCCTTTCCTTTCCTTTCCTTTCCTTTCCTTTCCTTTCCTTTCCTTTCCCTTTCCCTTTCCCTTTCCCTTTCCCTTTCCCTTTCCCTTTCCCTTTCCCTTCCCTTTTTTTCATTCTTGCTTAAATGGGAGTTTCTTTAATCTAACTGCTTTTTAGTTTGCCATTTCAGATTTGCTACCATAGAATCATAGAATAGTTAGGGTTGGAAAGGACCTTAAGATCATCTAGTTCTAACCCCCCTGCCATGGGCAGGGACACCAAGCACTAAACTCTGCCTCCCAAGCCTCCATCCTACCTGGCTATCTCTCTATATTTCCTATTGTTTGCTTAAGAATACAGTCTTTGACTCCCTTCTAAGAAAGATGTATTGTGCCAAACTGTATGTCCTTGTGTGCCTTTCAGTATTCTTTTGCAGTATATCTTTTCTTAATTTGCTTTCTCATCATGTAGCTTTCAGCATTATTGACTTCAAATCTATGAGTAAGTAGAAAGATAATAAGAAGAAATCTGCATGATTTTTTCTGTAAGAAGAAAAGAAAAAGCAAGTGATGCTAAACATTATCAAAAACATTGGAAATATCAAAACTGTGGCAGCACTACATTTCATTTTAGGGAAGAAGGTCCTTAATTCAAACGCATTCCTGCCTTTCTCCTTCATTCCAGCAGCTTCTCTGGGAAAATTCTCATCAAGAGTGAGGAAGTCTTTGTAAAGCCCTTGGCCATGTGTTTTGTGTACATTCGTCATCTGGCCTCTTCCTTTTCTCTTTATTCCTTTCTCTTTTTCTTTTTAGTTATATATATCTGGTATAAAACCAAGTTGAAAATAACCAGAATTCGATCTTTGACTTCTCTGGTGAATAAAAACAAAGATAGTGCACATGAATAAAACAGACTTTGCATGTTTGCAGCAGCTTCCCACACTCCTTCCATCTAGCAGCCAACACTTTCTGTTGGCTTTTCAATTAAAGCTCTATGTATAGGGATGGGTTTGCATCATTTAAAATAAAACTGCTGTTTAATGCTTCACAGACATTACCTCTAAACCATTATTATTCTTTAACTTTTATGGCTAGCAGCAGCTTAGTCATCTGGATTGTAGTTTATCTCACTACCACTTGTGTCTGTAATAGATCCTGCCTGTCTATGATTGGAGCAGTAGTTTTGTAGTCCTTTCCTCACTGTCTGTGCCTCTCACTTCTGCCTTTCCCTGTATAGGGAGACATATCTTAGGTTCTTTAACCCAAGAAGAAATTTCTCATAATCTCCTCCCGCCTGTTTTTTTCATGATGTTTTAAAATAGAAGCAGAAATATTAATAAAAGATCAGCATTTCTAAGAACAAATAAATTTCTTGATAGTTTCTAATAGGGTAATCGTAGATCAAGTTTCCTAGAAATTTCTGAAGGATTCCATGCATTGCCAAATATAATTTAAGATGTTTTTAAGAAAAGGGATTTTATTTGGTTTTGCAGTAGTAAAACTCTGTCCATGACCTTGCTGTACAGCGGAAGGTCCTTTTCTTGCCAAGGAGACCACTTCAAGAACAAGTGTTTGCATCTGACCTGTCAGGAAGAGAAAAGGGGGAAGTCTTGTCCCCTCATTCCTGCTTATCTTTCATCAGATGTACTCTATGTCTGAGAAAGGGGAGAATATAGTAGGAGGTGAAAACTTTAGGGAGGATGAAAGGGGGAAAAAAGTTGGGAAGAATTCCTAGGAGACTATTTCATATTTTCTCTTTTTTGTTGCAGAAAATACTAATGTGCAAAATATAAATAAATGCTGTATGCTAGGTAAGCCATGTATTAAGGCTTATATCATCATTAGATTGTTAGCTTGTGTATGTCACTTCAACTGGATGTATTTAGGGGCATATGGTTGCACTGAGAGGCTTTGTGCAAGTGTAAAGTGCTTTGTAAGCAAGGACTCATTGTCTTTCCTTTGAGGTTTTGCAGTGATACTTATCATCAGGACCAAAACTAGGTCTAAGCACCAAAGAGTGTTTCTTTAATTGGCTTCTAATACCAGTGTCAGAGGCGTAGGATGGGACTTCAGGCTATACCAGGTATATACAGAAAATGTGTTTTTCTGACATGAAGTGGAAATCCATTATGTCATTAGCAAATCCATTCTGTTATTACTGGTGGAGCTGTAATCACTTCAAGCTGTGATCTTGCTGGATCCCACCGTCAAGTGAGCACAGCTAGACCAGACTTTCCTACTGCTGTAGCAAGCATGGAGATACGTGCTAACTGTAATAGGGAGAAGACGTGGACACCAAGTAACTGATACTGCCTCTCTTAGTGACAGAAGTTGATGCCAGTGCCTTCTCTTTGGTAAGGTGCTAAATAATTATCTTTTGATATTAGCAAGCCAGTCTTTATAAAAGGAGAGGACTTAGCCCTGTTATCCTGGACAGACTTGTACTGTGCCCTGGGTTTAGCAGTAGCAGTCAATTTTTCTCCTTCTTAGTAGCTGATGCAGTTTTTATGTTTTGACTCTCAGCCTGGGAACATAGCTGATAACACCAGTATTTTCAGTTGTTGCTAAATAATGTTCATATGGTCAAGGACTTCGTGAGCCTCATGCTCTGCCAAGGAGGAGGGGAGGCTGGGAGGAAGCAGAGACAGGACACCTGACCCAAACTGACCCAAACTGACCCAAGAGGTATTCCAGACCATAGCACGTCATGCCCAGGATGTAACTGAGAGTTACCTGGAAGGGTGAGTGCTCTGGGGGGTTGGAGGAGGTATTCGATCGGTGCTCGGTTGGGGTGGGGTGTCGTGACTTATCTGTTGGTGGTTGGTGAGATGCTGTATTTCCCTCATCATCATTATTATTATTGGTGGTAGCAGTAGTGATTTGTGTTATACGTTAGTTACTAAACTGTTCTTATCTCAACCTGTGGGAGTTTCATTCTTTTGATTCTCCTCCCCATCCCTCTGGAAGCAGGGGAGGGCAAGAAAGGGGGGTTGAGTGAGTGAATGAGTTATGTGGCTGGGTTTAAACCACAACATACTGCTACATGCACATTTTTGAGACTTTTTAGAGAGGTTGATAACAGATAATGGTGATGTGATACTCTGTGTGTTTGTATGTGCACATTTCAGACATGTATACCACTTAGAAGTAATTCATTGTTCTTTCAAACAGAAGAAATAGCATGTATTGGAGAGTTCTAAACTCTTAAGAAGAAAAGACCTGAGTAGAAGCAATAGCTGCAAATTGAAGCAAAACAAATTCAAATCAGAAACCAGACACACATTTTTAATTAGAAGTGTAATTACATGCTGAAACAAACCAATTGGAATAAATGATAGAATCCTCTAGTCAAGACTGAGTGTCTTTTAGAAAGGTGCGTGGTCAGAGCAGAGTTACTGCCCTCTTGTTTAGCAATGCTTGAGCAAAATGCTTTGGCCAGCTCCTACCCTGGCTGCTCCATCAGCCTTAATGTCAGAAGGAAGAAGCAGCATGCCAACTGCTGGAAGAACTGAACCGTGCCAGCCTCTGAGGAAATTGCAGTGATTGTCCTTGTATTCTAACAAACTCTGACTCTGTTTGTGTGTATTGGGGAATGAAAGGAAATAAGGTTTGAACAGGCATTTTTAACTGTTTTTCTGTTCCTTCTTGCAACACTCTATGTTCTGCCTGACATTATATTGGCAGCCAGGGACTGCCAACATCCCTGGGAGGGGGCGGAAGAATCCTGCCTGGAGACTACATGTGCAAGACAACTTCCAGCAGTTGTAGGATCTCAGCCACCCAAAGCTGCTGTTGCTGTCCATCTTTTTTGTTTCAAAATTGTGCTTTTGAATGCACTTCCTTAAAGCTACAGGAAGACATCTTATAGCTCTTAGCACAATAGTGTGCAAGATTTTATATGCATGGTAATGTGGGAGACTGTGAAATGTATAGGAGCTCTTCGGGGGGGTGTGGGGGGTGTGTGCCTGGTTTTGTATCAATTTTTTTTTCCTTCCTTTTTTCTTGTGGTATAAAGATTACTCAGGAAGTAAAAATACCCTTCCAGCTGTTTTCCCAACTTTTAAATAGGTTTGGAAGCTTCCTATGAAGTCACCAGTCACCTGGTTACTTACACATAAATGTATTCCTAAACATAACAGGTTTCAGATTTCTGGCTGAATTCCTCTTTGCCTGTGTCAGAAAAGCCCCACAAACTACAGACAGCTGGAGCTAAACAGAAATAATCACTCTCTGGAAGTGCCTTTACTGTGTATGGCAAATGGACCGCAGTTAGTTAACTGCTTTTTAGGTTTGTTTGCATAGTTTTTTGAGAAGTCTGTACACAATATTAAGAATTTATAAATTTTAAATTGCCCTTTTTGCTACTTTTCTTAGAGTCAAAGGATAATCTGGAGTTTGGGAACTTATTAAGAAGGGTTTGAATCCATTTGTTCTGCTCAGCAGAAACTACCCAGAATGTTTAGCAGTACTACTAGAAACAAAGAGAAAAGCAAGGAAAATACAGATACTTGAGCTTCACTGAACAGAGTTGCAGCTAACTCCATTTCCCTTTTCTCCATTTCACATGTTTTTTACTTTTTTTAAAGGGGAGCTCTCCTCTAAATTCATCAAGTGACTTTGAGCTTCAGACATTCCTATTAACTTAAATGCCTAAATTAGGTAGGTAGTTGCCTGAGGTCATATGTATAGCTAATGGAGATGAGTAGAGGTCTCCAGAGGTTGATTGGGAGCATAGGAGTGATGACCTGACCATGGCAGTTGCCTTTTTTCTGTCCACTGATTTCTGCAAGTTGAATGTTAAGTGGGGTGGTTCTGAATCATAAGAGTCTCATTGGGAAAGGAAAAGTCAGTAGGTACCAGGTTTCTAGTTCTCTTGTTTTGGAGATGATGATCTAAGGTACATTTACAGGAAAGAAGGAGACAAAAATAGAATATGAACAATTCTGGGGAAGTGGGATTGGTGAAGTTCAGCTTGGTGCTTTGTTGATCAAGAAACAGTAAAGAAGGTAGGAGGGATACAGTGGAAAATGACTCAACCATGGAGTGAGAAAATCAGTAGCAGATCAAATTAATCTTTTCAGAATATGATGCTCATATCTTGTTCATTCCCATCGCTTAGCCCCATGCAGGACATTTCAAGAGTAAGGGAAGATTTGCTGATTGTATATTGTACACTCAGAGGTCTTGCTAGCTGGATGATGATAACCATGACTGTAGTCTTTCTGATGCAACAGGGATGTTGCTGCCACTGCTTCCTGCCTTGTTTAGTTGCTGTATTTTTCCTTCCAAGAAGTATCCAAAAGACATAGATGCTACAGTCCTCTCCAACAAATTCCTGGCTGTCTGGTATGAAAGACCTCCTTTTCTTATGAAAGAAACAGCTTAGTGTGCCATCTCCATCTGCTGGTTGAGCAGATTGGCAACAGGAGTACCTGAACTGTTTTCAGAGGGAGAATTAACACATTAAGAAATATGAGCAGGAGAGTAGAAAGCATAATATACACTTTAATCTTGCTGAAAAATGTAATTTAATCAACAGTTATTAAAAATTACAGCTTTCCCTTGGATGATTTAAATAAGCATTTATATTTTCATGGTGGGATATAATTACATATTGTTTGATTAATTGCATAAGATATTACTGTGGAATAACTCTTGACTGATACAGGCATATTGGTATATTTGTACTACTGAAAATATGGCAAAATAGGCATCTTTACTTGGACAAGGTATCATGGTTTGTTTTAAAATTCAACCATGCGTAAAGCAATTCTATAAATTGTATATTTTACAAACTCTGTATGTTCAGTTTCTGACAGTTTAATAATTTCATTGTTATCCTTAGGGTGTAAAATTACTTAATTGCTAATGAAAATGTTCAGCTCACCTGAAAAAATTTATTACCTAAGTACTTCTATTAAACACTTTCTGTTCTGTACAGAGCAGAGGAAGTTCTCATTTTTAAACTGGTTGTCATTGAAATATTCATTTACTGTTGCTACACTTGAAATGTGCTTAGAGGAGGAACTTAGGAAATGTATTTTCCGTTTCAGACTTTAGTACATAAAATAGTCTGAGTAACATGCTGATAACCTTCAGGGCAAAGGGATTTCTTCTGTGCCCGAATAAAGCAGGTGCATATTCAAGGCTTTCCTGGAGCAAACTAGAAACCTTAAAAGGGGTAAAGGTGAGCTCTACCAGCTGGCAAGCCTTCTTGGCAGTTTGACTTCACTTAAATATTGTATTAATGAAGTAATGATCTATAACTTTGGATTTCAAGCATTGAAAGGTGCATATTTACATATTTTTAAAATATAGCTATCTGTATGTATTGCAAGCATGTTCCTGAAGTTTGGCAATGACACCAAGCTGTGTGGTTCGGTGGATACGCTGGAGGGAAGGAATGCCATCCAGAGGGACCTTGACACGCTTGTGAGGTGGGCTGATGCCAACCTCATGAAGTTTAACCATGCCAAGTGCAAGGTGCTGCAGCTGGGTTGGAGTAATCCCAGGCACAGCTACAGGTTGGGCAAAGAGGAGATTGAGAGCAGCCCTGCGGAGAAGGACTTGGGGGTGGTGGTCTATGAGAACATGAACACGAGCTGACTGCAGTGTGAGCTTGCAGCCTGGAAAGCAACTGTATCCTGGGCTGCATCAAAAGGAGCATGACCAGCAGGTCGAAGGAGGTGATCCTGACCCTCTACTCTGCTCTTGTGAGACCTCACCTGGAGCACTGTGTGCAGTTCTGGTGTCCTCAGCATACAGAGGCCATGGAACTGTTGGAACAAGTCCAGAGGAGGCCACAAGGATGATCAGGGACTGAAGCGTCTCCCATATGAAGACAGACTGGGAAAGTTGGGGCCTGGGGAAGAGAAAGCTGCATGGAGACCTCATAGCAGCCTTCCAGTAACTGAAGGGGGCCTATAGGGATGCTGGGGAGGGGCTCTTCATTAGGGACTGTAATGACAGGACAAGGGGTAATGGGTTCAAACTTAAACAGGGGAGGTTTAGATTGGATATAAGGAAGAAATTCTTTCCTGTGAGGGTGGTGAGGCACTGGAATGGGTTGCCCAAGGAAGTTGTGAGTGCTCCATCCCTGGCAGTGCTCAAGGCCAGGTTGGACGAAGCCTTGTGTGGCATGGTTTAGTGTGAGGTGTCCCTGCCCATGTCAGGGGTGTTGGAACTAGATGATCTTAAGGTCCTTTCCAACCCTAACTATTCTATGATTCTAAGTTTAGAGTTCTCTGCTGTTGTTTTAATCTATATTCCAAGCAAAAAAAAAGGTAAAGCTTCTATGAGCCCTATCCTTTTCTTATTTCCAGGTAATACGATTGATATTGATCTATTCCTTTATTCAAACGTGGTCTTTTTGTATGCATGTGTGTATGTAACTACATAGAAAGGTAGAGATGTGAATTTCTTAGCTGCACATTTCAATGAAAACCAAAGCAATACAAGATTAATAACTGTCATCATCTTTGATGTATCTCTTTAGGGTCACTGTTTTGCATCTGGATATCATGGCGACTTTTTGATGGAAAAGCAGTATGGCTTCATCTTTGCTGAATCCATTGATTTAAAAACAGGGAGAGTCCAGCAGGTTTCAACTGTGGGCAACATATTTTAACCACATAATCAAGAACAGAATTAATGCAATTTATTCTGATGTGTTTTTCTTATTTTAGCTAGAATTAAAAATAAGGGGAAAAAAAAAATCCAGACCAAAATAGTATGAGTGCTTTAGTATTTTGGAAAATATAGTCTATATCTATAGACTAGATTGTTTCTAACTGTAAGTAAGGAGCAAGTGAGGAAGTCATTGTAGTAAGTATAAATTGAAAGTGAACATAAAGCAAAGGACAAGGTTTCTCCTCTTCCAGAGTGGCAGGCAATGTAGTTGGTATTATCTAATTGCCACATCAATAGTTTGGACTACAAAAACTTAATTCAATAAGGAAATCTTAAATGTTTGGAGTTAAATGCACTGATGCTTAATTTTCAGCATATTATGAGTGAGTAGTTCTTCCAAAAGCAGCAGGATGCAGGAAGGAATTGGGGCAAGTGTGATTGACTCTTCATTCTTTAAACTTAAATAAAGTCCTCTGTCCAGTCTTTGTCGGTTTGCAGTATCTAACTGACAAGAATATATATACACTATCAAATGGAATTGCCCTTTTCATGAAGTCTCATGCAGGTGGTGGTCTGATACACATCCTGTTTACCCCATTTGAGTTTCTCTCCTGTGAGAGGAAACAGTTTTGCCTTCATGGCAAGTATCTTCTCTCAGTAAGCACACCTTTGATTGAGACCATTTCTATCTTAAAAAACTCAGCTCCAATAGAGATTGAATATGCAGCAGCAGATGTGAAACATTCACCCTATTAGAATATGCAGTATGTGGTCTGGTACTGCAAGCAAGAAAGTAGAATACTTAAATGCACTTTGAAGAGTAATAACAGTCAACTTTTTGACAGAACAGTTGATTGTATATTCCCTGATAACAGATCACTACTAAGAACTTCAAAACCTATTATTTGTTGCTGTCTGTATTGGTAGGAAATATTTTAGCGATGATAAAGCCTGTGAATGTTGGATCAGTGGGCCTATTAATGGTGCTTTGTGCTAGTTCACACTTCAGAGGCACTCACTGATATTCCTTCTTCAACTTTGCCTATGGGAAACTTAATTAAAAAATGAGAGCTTGTTTCACTGCTCCAAGATTTCAAATCCAAGGAGCAGAAAATTATGCTCAAAGGGATCTGAAAGGATATGCTGGTATGTCTGCCACAGAAATGTCTGGTTTGATGTCCTTTCCTGGAAAATAAAACTCAGTCTTGTGATACTCCTCAGGCTTTTGAACTTTTAAACCATTCTTCAAGCCATAGATTATTTGAACAAATGACCCATATGTCTGTAGCAGGTCCTTCCTACAAGGGTTGAAGATTTGAAGATTTTTGGATGTCCAGAAGAGGCTAACTGTGCATCACATACCAGGTGCTTTTTGAAAACTCTGAAGGGGAAGATCTACCCCAAGTCAGAATTGCAGCTGCAGTTGACCTCTCATGGGATATCTGGTGTCATTTTGGCTGAGCAGGCAAGAGGCAGGATTCTTACCTTTGAAAATAGTGCCTAGAATGAAACCTCAGCTCCAAGAATGAGAAGTCACCAAGGATAACTGTGTTACATGACTAAGTTGTGGAGCTGATGTAAATTGAGAGCTGATGAGGAAGTAAAGAAGCCTACCCAAGGGTCCTTTATGCTGCTGAATTTCTTCCTCTATTCAGTGCCAGAACTGCACGTACACCACTCAAGTTTCTCTTCTTATTACTGTCTTTCCTTGGAAGAAGTACATTTGAAATTTATTGTTATTACATCTTTAGCCTGGGGATCTTGGGAACCTGGACCTCCTACCAGATGAGATTCAGATGTCCATATACTACAGAGTGTAGTGGAGACAGCAGGTGTCAGGATGAATCTGAGCTAAAGGCATCTCCAAGGACATCTTCAAACTACCCTTGGTCCAGTGATGGTGTTTTAAGGAGAGATGGCATGGCACAGAGGTAGTGCAAGTCTCCTGACATCAGATGAATGTGAATTCTCTTTTTAGGGAGTGGAAATGGATTTGTTTGTGTGTGGTCTAGTCTCTGAGACTTCATTAACCACAGTTTAAAACTCACAGGAAGGGTTGAATGAGCTGTAGAAGGAAGATCATAGAATCACAGGCATGTTGGCTGGAAGTGACTTTTGGAGATTATGTAGTGCAGCCTCCTGAGATCTTTGCATTGGGCAATTTCACCATCAGCAGCTGTGTAAACTGCAGTGAGGGGTTATTGTTGACATGTCTGTGGGGCTGGGTATTTAGCTTATACATATACATATGTTTTACCATTTTCTTATTTTAGTACTGTTTCTTTTCCTTGTAATAAAGGTACATTATAAAAGGCTTACCAGAGGGATCAAGCCACTGAGGTATAATCTTATAAGTAAGAACTCTTGGATGTTTGCATCCTTCCACCTTTTTTTGCTTGCAAAACTTCTCTAAACAAGGATTTCAGGACATTTGACTTTGAATGAAACTGGATTGTGGGAGGGTTGTTTTTTTTTTTTTCTAGAAGAGACAATGGCAATGTTTCTCCAACATGTTAGGTGAGGACAGATTGGTTTTAGTCTGTCCATATAAGCAATAGAAGTGCATATATGAAGAGATAAGGGAATTAATAGGGAAGTGGAAATCAGGCTTACATACTCACAAGGCGCTCCAGGATTTATTATGTATCAGATATGTTTATCCCTAAAAGTTATTTTGAAGATAAGTAATAAGTGAGAACTCTCTTGCCTGTTTCTGAAATATGGCATCTGAAAGATAAATATTTAACACCTATTGGTTTTGAAATACAGAACAATCATGGGAGTAAAGGCTACCTTCTTTC
This sequence comes from Agapornis roseicollis, assembly GCA_002631895.1. Taxonomy (NCBI): domain Eukaryota; kingdom Metazoa; phylum Chordata; class Aves; order Psittaciformes; family Psittacidae; genus Agapornis; species Agapornis roseicollis. The sequence goes on along the minus strand of NDXB01011304.1, from coordinate 92,600 downwards.
TGCAGAACTGGTTCAGTGAAAGTCATGGTGACAACAGTTTCTCACCTCAATCCTATTTGGAAGGACTACTAGCAGCAGCAAGCCACAGCCTTCATTACTGTTGCCTGTTGAAGCAACTAGAGACAAATGATGGGCTATGTCTTTGAAGATGTGAGTTTGCCTCCATCAGGTCTGCTGAGTTTTACTTTAATTTCTGTTATCTAAGGATTTGTTTGGAAGTGGTGTGAGGAGTGTCCCTGTTTCTGTATGTACTGGAGTTAGGGACTAGGGCTGATTATTTCCAGGATATGAAAGTGAGATCCCAGAGCAGGGTGGAGGATGCAAGCTGTTAGTCTTCTGCATCTTAATATGGTTCAAGATTTTTCTTGGTTATTGGAGGGATCCCCACATCGACAGGAGCACTCAGCTGAGTGCTCTGGCATGTTGCCATTTACTTTCATTTGAGTCTATTCTGCAAAGTAATACTAACTCTTTCAAATAAATGTTTTAAAGCTACAGGATGTTCCCACACTGCCCAAAACCCAGGGGATTGTCTGTTTCCTGTTTCCTCCTACAGCAGGAAACACTATTTCTACCTCTTTCTTTCTTTTCATGCTGTTTTTTCCAACAGTACCTATTGTGTCAAGCCATGCATGACCTAGGTACACAGCACTACCAGCCAGTAACCCAGGAACTCAGCATTGCAAGTACTAAGCACAATGAAATATTTTCCACCCTTTATTTGGCTATACAGTGCTGGATGGAAGGAAAAATGTTGTTTTGCTTTAGGAAATGGTGAACCTTTTATGCTCCATAGATTAACTTGCTGTGCATTTAGAACTTGGTATATTCTGGCTTGTGAATATCCTTTCTTACTGCTAAAATACATGGACCTGATATGGTGTCCTTAAAGAAGTAGTATTTAAGGGCTTAGGAAATGTTCAGAATGTGGGCTTGAGCCCAAAGATCTGTCTCCTCTATTGTTATATTTGAGAACCTGAAAAAATTCTGGGGTTTTGCCTTGGTCTCAGCAATTCTTCCATTTCTTAGGATTATTGAAATGAGACAAAACTTTTCTGGTTTTATCTTTCTTTTTTTCCTTTTTTCCTCTTCTTTTGTTTTCTTATTTCTGTTATTTATGAACACTGCTTCTGCTGTCAGGGCACAAGAGTTTCTTTAAGGAAATTTATTGTTGAAATAAGGGAAGAAAATGAAATTGTGCAGGCTGCTGGTTAAGACTTATGGACAAAGAACATACGGACAATAATTACTATTAAAGCCTCTCTGGAAAATATAAAATCTCTTGCTATTAACTAAACTGCCTTTAAAACTAAAGAAGGCATGTGCAAAGCCTGTACAATTTTTCTGTGTGTGTCCATGTAATTCTCTGTAGATTTTTTCATTTCAAGTCTATATTTGCAGTTCTCTATTTCTTTCCTCTTATTCCTTTGAAAGACTTTCAGTGCCTGTTTAGATACAGAGAATGCAGAATTCCACTACTATTTTTTCATTTGATTATTGTGTTTTATTATAGTATTGCATGCACATTTTGTTAGCTAAATATATGTGTTGATCTGATTGATTTACAGTTGGAGCATGTATCTTACTGTAGACAGCTCTTCCTTTGCAATGACGTTTCTGGTGGCTTGCAGTCTATTTGTACTTTCCTTGGTAATACTTCCCAGAGGTGGGATTTAAGGAAGGAAACGAAGCAAATCTAGATTCAGACTTTTCTTTTGGATCTCCTCTCTAGAGGATCAGAACAAATCCCTGAATTTAATGATGCACTCGAATGTAATGAAAATTTTGATATTAATCATCACTGGGAACTTATGTTCTGTGCTCATTAAATAGCAAATTTGGTGAGTGCTTCCCATTCCCTTATGAGATACTAGAACAGCAGGTAGGCACCAAGCAGTCAGGTCATAATGCAAATTGTATTTGAGGGTAGAGCAGTGCATATTGTTTTCAATGAAAACTCAGATTCCACTTTTACTGCTGTAAATTTAACATCATAAATATGCAAAACTGTTTTATCATATGCAATATAGGATTCTCTTCACTCTTGTAAGTGAAAGTCTGGACTATTTAGAAAGACCAGTTGTTTCAGTTGACATTTGAATTAGATTGAGAAATGGATTTAAGAAGTGAATTCAAGTGGCATTAGAAATAAGCATCTGCTGAAGTCTTTCCTGATGTAGTAGTGAAGTACACCTTTTTTAATTAATCATATTCGTATACAAGTGTGGAACATGCCCTAAATCTCTGGGGTCATACAGGACTCTAGCAGTGTTGTCAATCCAATGCATTCAGAAGTTGCAAACAAACTTGAGTTAATCTATTCTGAATTATTTTTTGCTTGTGTTTGGGTATTTTTTGCCTTTAGGACCTGTATTTTGAATGCTTTTCCTGCTTTCATGAAGAACAGAAATTTTTGTAATGCTTTAATAAAAGAGGAATAAAAAGGCAACCGCCCCCCCGCAAACAGCTGGGATAGTGTAGTGATTATGTATCTAAGAGGTCCTTTAAAGGAAAAAAAAAATACCATAAGATTTCACAGTATGAAGCAAGATAGTTCCTACAGCTAGACTTGTGTCTTGCCTATTCCTAGGACAGGGTTCCAGTCTCTCTCCATAATGCCCCACACCTAGTACAACCCCAAGGTATGTTGAGTTATGGTGTAGCTGTTTCCTACTCTGATGGGTTCTTATGCAGCAGGACCATAGGAGGACATTTCTAATCCAGCTACAACTCATTTTGCACATTGCTTCACCTGCTGCCATCCTCCTTCCTGACACCAAATAGCTCTGATCTTGTAATGTGTCCTGGTATGGGGCTGTCACTTGCAAGGAGACAGGATGAACTTGCAAGTTTTAAACAGTGAGGGCTACATATAGATTGTGTCACTGAGCATGTCTGCAGAAATAGAGTATGTAGGCTAAGAAAGTTGGGGCTGTTCAGCCTGAAGAAAAGAAGGCTGCGTGGAGACCTCATAGCAGCCTTCCAGTATCTGAAGGGGGCTATAAGGATGCTGGGGAGGGATGAGACTGTAGTGATAGGACAAGGGGTAATGGGTTAAAACTTAAACAGGGGAAGTTTAGATTGGATATAAGGAGGAAGTTCTTTACTGTGAGGATGGTGAGGCACTGGAATGGGTTGCCCAGGGGGGTTGTGAACGTTCCATCCCTGTCAGTGTTCAAGGGCAGGTTGGACAGAGCCTTGGGTGATATGGTTTAGTGTGAGGTGTCCCTGCTTTTGGCAGGGGGGTTGGAACTTGATGATCTTAAGGTCCTTTCCAACCCTCACTGTTCTATGATTCTGTAAGTGTGATGGTTCTTCCACCATGCAAGTAGTCTAGCTGTTTATATTTTGCATGGGCATGTGGTGTCCCCCTGGAGTTATTGTTTAGTTCACATTATAGGAAGCACATGACTGAAAAATGATTCAAGATCCATGTGTTGCATCAGAGAGAGAAAACAAAAAAGCAATAAAACCTGGGTGTTTTTTGGATAATCAGCATAGGGCCTTTAGAAGCAAAGGAAGTACCACAGTGAGTTTAAATTGTTTCTTCTCAAGCCACTTTAAAATTGGAAAAACAACATCTATGCTAACCTGTAAGAAAGAAACTGAAGCTCTGTACATCTGAAATGATCTTTGGAGTTAAAATTGTGATTTTAGAATACAAGTATGAATTCACAAATGCATATATTTTTAAACATGCAATCCTCCCCCTAGATCATAAGCAAGCAATTGGATTTGTGCTGTTGAAGTCCCTGTAAAATTTACATATCACATGGGTAGGGTTTTGCAGAAGTGGGTCTGGGTTGAAATCTTGATTACCTTTGTTCACCTGGGACGTTTGATGCTCTAGGTGCAGGATGCTGCAGTTTCCTGCAGCAGCTGTTGAGTTGCATGTACATAAGGCTTGCAATCCCAAGTCCTGAACTCAGTATGGATGTAAGAGGCAGTATTTTTGGTTGCTTCCCATACATATTGTAATATATGTTTAAGTCTGTGTTTATAAAGATAGATATTCCAAATGCTTAAAAAATGCAAATCATATTAGAATATACTATTTTTAATACATATTCTTTACTGGCTAATGTTGTTTTGAAAAAGACTTTATGCATTATATATATTGTATATATTATATTATATATATGCAATATTATAATATTATATATTATATATATGTTCTTTTCTCTTCATTAAACAAAAATTAAGTTGAAAATTAGTTTCTAAAGACAAATTACCATGTTTATACTCAATTGTGTCTAAGAACATCATGTATTGATGACTGTAAACATAGAGTTTATTAAAAACAAAGCCTCTGAAGTTTTTAATTTCTCATTTTTACTGATCTTATGCAATGGCACTTGAATATTCTTACTTCCAAATGGTGAATGGGAAGTGGTGGAATCAAGTAATGTTAATTCACCAGCAGCACTTTCTAATTGTTTCCATCTTTTGATTTAAAGAAGAAATGTTTGTTTTGGAAATATTGGCTGTGGTTTTGTTTGTTGTAGGTACTAAGCAGCTCTCCTTCCAAGGCTGGTCTGAGTTTGCAAAACTCTTCATGCATTTTTATACTAATGAACTTAATATTAGATTTTTTTACAATCTTCTTAACAAGACCCAAATGGCAGTATGTTATTAAAGATATCCTTCTAAATCCTCTTCTCTTTTGCAGTTTCAAACTGATCTATGTAATTTATACAAATGTGTATCTGTAATTACTTGCTTAGTTGCATTCTTTCCTAAATGCCATCTTGTTTACTTGGCTTGTATGCAGGAGAGGACCTGGGAAGACAGTGATCTTATTTACCCTAATGTTATAATAACACATTTTAGTTCACTTGTGTACCTCATCAAATGTGTACATTCCATTCTGTAAAAGGAAAAATCAAAACCTCTTTTTCTAGTATTTAGCATGAGTTACTTTAGTTGAGTCTAGGTCTTAAAAACAGATCTTTTGCCCTGTAAATCCGTTTGTCTGTAATTTACTAGCTATGAAAGCCTCTTATTTGCTTGTCCTTCCCATCCTGTGCTGACTGACTGGTTTGAATTTCAGGAGTAAATGAATTTGTGAGCAATGGTTTGTTCCATTCTGTCTTTAAGCCTTAATGAGACTGTAATGTATCCAGGCTGAGGTTTCTGTTTGATCTCATAATAGTAGGAAACAGACAAGTAGATTGCACTAATCATTAATGATTGCTAATATGTTTGTTTCTCCCTGTTCTGACAAAATCACTATCTTCATGCATGGGTTGGAGTTGGGCACGTGGCACAACAAAGGTTATCTTATCTTACTTATGTAGCTGGTTATGGAGAAGGCTGGCCATCATTCATGTTTACCTCTGTAGGAGTGGAAGATGGAAGGGTCAGTACTGTGTAGAATAGTAGGATGTCGTCGTTGGGAACCTACTCATCCTGTGAGCTGCTCTGCAGGCATGACAGAGTGATGCCAGTGGAGGAAGTGGGATGCTTTCAGTCATGCCCTGTGGGAATTAATAGTCTACAGCACTGTGTTAGAACTGGTGGCACGTTAGTCCTCTGAAAGTTCACCTATAGTGTAGTGACTCTGGTGCTCTCTTGAATTCATTCCAGAGACTCAGTCTTTTAGTTCTTCATAGGTGTTGGAGTGAATTATCTGTCCTGCCAGAACAGCCAGAAATTGACTATATTTCCTGGAGGAAAATCACAAAATTAAATTAAACTTTAAAGAAACCACAGAATCCCTTTTGAATATTTACCGTAAAGCTTGATTCCCCTACCTCCCTCCTCCCCCCGCTTGGGCTCATGTGGGACAGACTCAGAACTGGGGAATGGAAATCAGGGATGGGAGGGCAGCCCTCAGCTGGAAATTGGGGATTTGGATAGTGGCCAGTCATGGGAGAAAGCCAAACTGAAAGGCATGCAGAGATGTTAAGGGCTCTAAGCCTACAGACCTGTGGCTCACTGTAGCTATAAGCTAGGAAAAACTGCTGATGTGAAAAGGTAATACAGAGTTTATTGTAAGACTTATGGATGATGAAATAATATATGCAGTGAAATGGGAAGCAATCTTGGACTTTTCAAAAACATCCGGAAGTTCTGGAGAGGTTTTTTTTTTTTGTTTTGTTTTGTTTTGTTTTGTTTTTCAGGTTAAAAAGGACTTTAATAATCTGCAATATATGTGAGCTGCAGATTCCCACCATGTGTTTGCTGCTCAAGTGTAAGGGTGTATGGTTTGTGCAGCAACTTTGATTGTTTTTCAAGTGTCTGTGTGATTTAGCTTCTTGCTTTGCTCTCCCCCCCTCCCTGTCCCATGGGTGAAGGCTGTCAGCTCATGGTAGGAGAGAGCATTGGAACTGTTGCAGACTATGTCATGGTGATCTGGAGATGGACATAGATCCCATCAGAAACAGTCCCTGGGAGTCTAAAAGTTTCCAGTGTAATTTGACGGCTCAGCTTGCTTTCCAGAGACCCTGTCAGCAACACTTAACTGTGATGCTGATAAGTACTATAAAATGTCATGGGTGTTGTCTAGAGCCAAATCCTGATGGTGTTGCATTAGATTTGATCATGGGAATATACATTCTCTAAGAAACAGTTCTGATTATTAAAAATAATCTTCTCTTACAGCAACATTTGGCTGGCAGCTATATAGACACTTCCCAGTAACAACACAGACGGCTTTATTTGATTTTGAAGGTTCTGCTGCCTGAGTTCGTGCTCCTTCCCTGCCTTTCTCCACCCGACCAAGGCACAGTGGGTTTCTGCAAGAAACCTTATGCTTTTTGGTGTCTCAGTGACAAAACAGATAAGGAAATCAAGTGTCTTTTCCTGGCATACAAACATTTACTGAGTAGAAAAAACAGTGTGTGGGGAGTATCCAAACATTTACAGAGGGAAGAATGGCTGTGGCAGCTGTACTGTATTTTATAGCTGTGATAAAGATAAAATCACTCTGGTGCTTTTTTGAACCTAAGGAAATGATTTAGTAGAGAGCAAAAAAAAAAAACAAAAGAAGCCATTATCCGGTGTATATGAAGAAACCCACATGCATGTGGCATTTAAATTCTAGTGCAACAATTTTGTCAGGTTTAAAAGCTGGGAGTGTTTTCCTTTTGACACACCATTCCATGGAGACACACAGAGCAGAGCCTTGCAGCCCAGGCAGGTTCTTGGGGATCCTTATGCTTGGTGATGCCTTGTGTTTTAAGGGGAGTTCAAGATTAGGTGATCTAGTTTTCAGGAATGAGTATTTAGCAATAGGCTAGCTCCTTTCTTTGAAACCTTGTCCGTGTTTGAAACACTGGGATAACATCACAGTTCGCAGTATGTTCACAGAATCATAGAATAGTTAGGGTTGGAAAGGACCTTAAGATCATCAGGTTCCAACCCCCCTGCCATAAGGCCTGAATAAGGAAGACTAATCAGATGAAAACAAAATGCAGTCTGATTTTTCCTTGTGTTCTGGGAGATAGAATAGGTGAATAATCTTCTAGTTCAGGCATAAATCCTGGGTATTTACTTCTGTTCTGAAGTTTGTACATGGTGCTGTCAAAGGCTGTTCAAGGAGCTTTATGTACTCATCTCCAGAGTATCTCAGTGACCGGTTTTGTGCATTTAAGAAACAAGAGGCATCAAGGTCAGTTGTGGCTCTGGGAGAGTGATTCCCTGGTTCCTTCACATCACCAAGAGCCAAAGTGGTGTGCAGATACTGCATTTGTCAAATCCCATGCAAGGTGCTCACTTTTGTGTAATCCTATACTTTTGGATGCTATTCTCTGTTTATAATTGTCATAGTCTCAGTACAATTATTGTCTCCTCCAGGGCCACTTGGAAAACATTACCTATCTTTCATGCTATATTTTGACATGCTGAAACTCAATACAAAAAGCATGGAAGTGCCAGATTTACTATGAAGGTATAAGCTGTGCTGCACAGGATTTTAGGCCCAAAGGAACCACGAGTGGATTTAGCTCTAATTTTCTTTTAGAGGAAATCATAGAAAAAAAGAATTTTTGTTACACCCAGATATTCTGTTGTTCAGAATTAAAGTTTTGTTTTTTTTTTTTTTTTTTTTTTTTTTTTTTTTTTTTTTTTTTTTTTTTTTTTTTTTTGTTTTGTCTTCTGGAGATTCCATTCTTGGTGCCAGAGGGCCGGAGGGATCACTTAACCTCCAGTACTCGATTCCCTTTTTTTTTTTTTTTTTGTTTTGTCTTCTGGAGATTAAATTCTTGGTGCCAGAGGGCAGGAGGGATCACAAAACCTCCAGTACTCGATACCCTTGGAATGATGTGGAATTTATTTACGTATGATTACATGAGTCCATCAGAAAAGAAAGAGCTCATAGCACCATTTTTCTAGTTTTGTCTTTTGCTTGTGCCTAACCTCTCATGTGTGGAATAAACTATATAGAGTTCTTTCCTCTTTTATCTTTGAAGTCTAAATAGCTGCATGGGAGGGAGAAGGTGCAGTTTCTGACCTCAGTGGATGATTTTGGAAGTCCTAAAATATGAGCTGTCAATAAAATTATTCTCTTAATGGAGCACTGAAGTAATTCTGACTCTTTTAGGAGAAAGACAAGATAATCTTGTTCTCCTGTGACTATGAAGGGAGACGAGCAGGCAGAGGTTCTGGAGTCTTTATAGTCTCTCTGCCCCTGAAAGTCAAAACATGATCTTTCCTGTCCAGTGCAGCAAAGGATGTTAACTACAGAGAATCTCTTCAAGAAACTGCAAGGGGAAAACCAGAAAAATAATGAGAGAAATAGGTTCTACAAGAAGAGCATAATTTACTTCTAAAGGCTTCAAGCAATGCAAAGTCCCCTGGTAAAATATTTCAGTTTGATTTTTCCAGCTGCAAAAGTAATCAAAAGCTTCTTTCAAGGTTTAACTTGCTAATGAGATCCAGTGACGGGAAGTTAGTTATGCCATTGTCTGCATGATTAACTATTTCCATCCTGTTATCAGACAGCTTTTATTTGTGAAAATACCTGTGCATGGTGATGAAGTCAGCCTATATCATTCTCTTTGATGAGCTGAATGTATTGTGCTTCCTAAGTCTCACATCATAAATCATGTTTTCTAGGCTTGAGTAATTTTTTGTGACCCTTCTTTGAATGTTTTCTAGTATTCCCACATGTTTCTTAAATTGTGAACACTGTGCTGGTATTCTTTCAGAGGTCTTGCAAACAATATATAAAAAAGGTGGGATTTCTGTTTGCCTATTTTCCACCCCTCTCCCCAAGAATGTCATGAATGCTTTTCACTAAAAGTTTCAAGAAATTTCTCATCCTTCTCTTTCCTCCAGATTCTCTTTTGATTTTATCTCACAACAAAGCTCTTCTTGAGGATCCCAGAATGGGTGGCTATCCCAGCAGTGACCAACTGATAGACTTCAGGCATCCAGCTCTGGAAGCAGATATTTCTTTTTCTGTAATCCTGTAGGAAAGATATGCTTTTATTTTAAAATCTATGACAAGCATCTAAACTAAATTCCTTAAGCAGGCAAGTCAAGCCAGTCTTCAAGTTCCCATTAGGCACAGAAAAACTCCATTCTTAATTCCCCTTGTGTTGCCTTGCATTTGGTTCTATTAAAATTAATTCTGTTAGATTCTTCTTGTATTCAGTGACTCAGAATGCTTCTCAGACACCACATTTTCTTCCCTAAGAAGCTGTCTCATCTACAGCTGTTACCACAGATCTTATATTTTTTGATAAAAATAACTTCAGATGAAGAATGAATCCCTTATGGCTCCACTAAATGAGGAGTTGTCGGTATCAAGAAAAATTTGAGACCTGTGAGCATACTGCAATTGAATCCAACTGAAGTACACTCTGTTAATTCCACATCATCATTTTTTAATTGAGATGTCATGTTGTACTAAGTCAAATGCCATGGAGAAATCAAGTGCACTATAGCATACAATTGCCTTTGTCAACCAGACCTGTTATCTCTTCACAGAAAGACAATAGGTTTGTTTTACAAGACCAACCTTCCATTAAACTAACTGATTGACATTAATTAGATTTTTAGCCTCTAATTCTTTGTTGATGAATTTCCAAATTAATCACTTCTTTTAGTGAATGCTAAATAACCATTCCAGAGGTCTGTGGCCTGTCTCTTTTATCCTTGTTTAAATATTGGATCTCCTTTGGCAGTCCTTCATTTCTTTGGAATTTCCCCAGTTTTCACAGGTTTGTTTAAAAACTTAATATTAGCAATTCAGGGAAGCTCCTCAGCATGTTCTTTTAACACTCAGGGGGATGTGTTATTCAGGCTGCTGATTTGAACATTGTTTATTTTTAGCAGATGTTGCCTAACATCCTCCTTTATTGTATACGGCAAAGTTTCTATTCCATCCACAACTTTACGTGAGGTGAATGCATCCTCCTACTTCATTCTGAATACGGAAGAAAAAAATCTGAGCATTTCTGTATACTTTACATCATCCTTTAAAATTTCATCATGAGCCTCTTGCAGATCTATCTTTTCTTCCCACTATTATATTATCTTTTATGCACCGTTATTCACTTACCTTTCTTCAGCCTTATGAATCCACATGCTCTCTTTTTTTCATATGTGTGTCTTGTATGTTCTAGTTTCTGTTTTAATTGCTAATTCCATGTCTCATTTTAAGCAAGATACTTTCTTGGCTTTTTTTGTGTGTATCTGGATAATGACGACTTTTGGGGAATTTAGTTTTTACTTGTAAAAACACCCTTGCATTTTGTTAAAAACTTACAATTTACATTAATTTTGTTCATTTTCTGGTTTTGTGCCAACTGTTGCTTTAAATTTTGGAAAAATGGTCCTCCAGAGTTTTCAGATTTCCTGTAAAATACGTGCTTGTGCTTTTAGATAGAATTTGTTTTTCCTTAGGGACATGTTTTGCACAGGATAAGTGCAGTGAAGTCACGATGCCGTGTGATGTTGAGCATGTGTTTTCAAAGGGTTCACGTTCAAGTGTCTGAAGCAGATTGTGGGTGATGAACCTGGAGTTCTGGGATTCTGACGTGTTGATTTTGTCAGTGGATGAAGGCAAACATTTGTCTTTGCTAGAACTTCCTTTACTTTTCTTGGCAGAGCTGAGCCAATCAGCTGGTGCAGAGCTCATGTGCCAGTGTGGAGGCTCTGTGCCGTTGTCAAGCTCCAGCAGCTGGTCTCTGCAAATACGACATCCTTTTAACAGTCCTCTGTGGTATTTATGTTATTACAATGAAAACTGTTCATTCAGAGCCTCTGTTTTCATAAGCTGTTAAAACAATGTGATAGATCTTCCACTTGCTGTCCCTTCTATGTAAAAACTGCAGTGGTATTAATAATGCTTTCTATTCTCCCCATGTTTGAGAAGGTGTGCTTTTGCAGTTTTGGCTCTATTAAGATGTATTGACTTCCTGTGGCATCTTCCATGTGCCATTATGTCTTCCACTTCAGCCCTCAGCAATGTTTAGTCTATTTGCCGGAGAAGAGCTCTGTAGCTCCACAGGTTTAGGTTTACATTTAGGAAATGCTATAGAGGGAAATCAAATACCCTGTAGCAGTTGATGCCCAGTGTGAATCCAAGCATGGTACAGCACCCTGCAGCAGAGATTGCTCATGATGAGGCTTCAATCATTCTTCTTTCTGTCTTCTTCATTGTTCAGTCAGTGAGACTGTTGTGGTAGAGATGACTTTATTATGAATACAAATATAAATTTTCTTTATGGTTTGTTTGACCCTTCTTAATCACTTTAATCGCATCCCTTCCCTGAGCTGCTGGCTGCTGACAGACGGACTTTGTTTTCTAGCTGTCACTGAATGGAGACTGAATAACCTTGGACTTGAATCACATCTTCAGCACTCGTGTCTCTGATAGAAAATTGATTGATCAGCTAATTGATAAAATCTGGCTAGAAATTCACTGAAGTGCTTGTGGGCATGAAAGAGGTGAGGAATAAATGGGAAACCTATTTATTGTAATTAATTCCACAAAAAACAATTTTAGGAAACAATGCCTGCCTTGATGGTATGGAGACCTACAGATATACGGGCAAAATAGCTTTATATAATGTTTCTTATTTTAGTAAGAGGGAGTTTCTGACTTGCTGGAATGGCTTGCTTTGCAGTGTTTTTGCTATGCAAGGTAGAAGAAGAAAATGCTAGAGTCCTGGAAGCTTGAATGTGAAGTGTACTCACCAGTGGTGATGCTCTTGCAGGCCCAAACACAGAAAATCTGTGTCGTTCTATTTCTTGGCTCAATGCATATATTTGAAGTAAGGCTGAGTGTCAAGGTCAGTGGTAAAATTCAGGGCCTGAGACATGGGAGTGAAATGGAAAGGAGCTGCAAGACATCAGCTGCATAATTCTAAGTCTTACTGATTTTTATCTCCTCTGTCTGTTGGAGTTCAGGAGAAGCTTTTGCCCTTGCCTCCCGCTTCCTCCCTGGGAATGGCAAAAGGTCATTTTGACCTGTAAAAGCTTTGGAGTTGGAGCATGTATGTGCATGTATGGATAATTAAGTCATTTCCTACAGCTCTTTGTGCAACACATGATATGCTACAGTTGATTCCCTGGGTTAAACAATGAACAAAAAAACCCAAAACAACAAAAAAAGACCTCCCCCAAACCAATCAAGCTCCTCTTTCATCAGTAGTTTAGTTCAGTTGTTAGAAGTATACCAACCACTTTTTGCTTGTCTGATTTTAAAGCCTGAACTGTAACAACAGTCTTTAAGATGCCAAAGTATGAAAAAGAAATCAAATGATAGCAGTGTGAAATGCAGCTCTTTCAAGTTTGTTAATTATTTCATTGCCTAGATTAAGCAGTGGGATAATTAACTAAATAATATGCTTGATTTCCAAACTCAGGCAGCTTCCTCAGGTATGCAAACCTCCTAGTATTTCCTCTCCATCTGTCAAGTTTTCTGCTTTCCCTGTAGCCTTTCCTGACAGGATTTATAATGTTCCCGTGCATTTTCAGTGGAAAAAAGTTTTCTCTGTGTTGACGTTTAAAACTTCACCCAAGTTAATCAAATGTAGACTAAAATTAAATAGGGAGCAAATGCAGACCTGATCATTTAATATTTAGTTCACTTTAACATTTTATTTTTTTGTGTGTGCTACAAGATTTCCCCCTTCATAGCAGTAAATGCTGGACTCTTATCTTTGAATTGAGGCATTTTCCCCACAGTATATGTGCTTGCATATAACAAGGTTATTTCCCATGGGCCAGGCTGGGCAGCAGTGATGTGAGCTGAGATGCTCACTAGCTTGAGCTGTGGTTCTCTTCTAGACCAAAACAGGGTTATTATTATCTCACTTTGTAATCTTTAGCAGGTGTACTTTATAGATCAGATATAAAAGATGTATCTTTGGAGGGGGTACAGGACATTTTCTTCCTAGAAATCTTTGATTCTTCCTGTCCTTTATGAATAGAATAGGACTACTGCTGTTACTGCAAGTGCCGCATTGAGTGGCAAAGAAGCTCATTCAATACAGCTGCTTCCTATCTGAAAATGTCTTCATGGGCCTCCTGGTTGCTTTGGGTATGCCTGACTATTGGAAAATCAGGAGCAATGTTGTGAAGATTTGGCTAAACTTAATGGGAGAAGCACAGGGAAACTTTTTGAAATTAAAGAAAGAATATGTTTCTGTCAAACTATCTTGGATTTTGTGAAAGAAGTATTACAATATTATATAGCTCTATTACAAGTATGAAATAGGATTAGACTTAATACAGAGAGACTGTGATTTCTTCAAAGAGTTTGTCTCATGCTTCTGTGTACCTTGAGCTATATATTGTCAAGTGAGTATATTGAGTCATGGAAGTTGCAAGTTCAGTTCAGGATGACTTAGCTCAAATTGCTGCAAACACAATAGGTCTGGTTCAGGGCTCTTATAAGCTCCTCAAGTCTGAATGTTCTAGCGAAAGATATTTATATCTCATTCCTTTGAAGGCCAGGGTAGTTTGTTTGTTCTGCAAGAACAGCTTAAGACTTTTTTCTCCTTTTCTATTTATTTGATAATGTGTTTGCTTGTGTTTTGGGGTTTTTTTCTCTTCTTAGGTTTTTCTCACTTCTGCACACTCATGATACTGTTAAAAAAAACAAGTTCCACACTCATGACTTCTGTTGCATAGAGGTGAAAAAGAACATACACAAACATCAAGAAGCTTGAAACTAAAACTTGAATATCCAGTTCTAATTTGACCCAGGTTGTTTCTGCAGTAAAACAATGTGTCACTGTGTAGCATTGACTACTTATCATATAAGACAATGGATAGTGCTGTAAAAAGTTCAGATTGTCAGATACATCATACATTTATTGCAGGCTTTGAGTGCAATATAAATTTTCATTCACAGGAGAGAGAAAACTTGTCAGTCTGTGAAATTTTTACATTCTTTCAAGTTATATTCTTCAGACTTAGGGCCTTTGAAACAGCATTCAGTTCTTATAACTCAAAACCTAACTGATATGAATATTTAATATAGGAAATTATATTTAATGTTTGGAATACATTAGCAGTTGCTGATTATTTTAACATGAAAATGTGAAGTGATGTTCAGGTTAACCTTGGAGAGCTGGTATGATGTGAGGGAGCCAGGTGAAAGCCAGTGCTGTGGGGATATGGGAGGCTCTGGGAGGCTGTATAGCAGCATGAGGCTGCAGGTTAACTCTATAGGTATCACACAGCCTCTGTGGTACCTACGGCTGGTGTGTGGTGTCAAGCTGTAACAGAAGCCCTGCACTGAGACCACAAGCTCCCCGTGCTGGGGCAGGGCAGTCACAATCCCAAACTAATTTTGGGCAGGCGGTCAGTTACTCTTACTGCCTTTAGAACTCTGCTGGTGAAACCAATCAAATCCATTGTGAGTGACTTCAGCTGCATGTGGAGCCTGAGCAAACAGAAGAAACTGCCTTTTGTACCGTCCTCCTAGGAAAGCAGCTGTAGGAGGGAAGAGAGCAAGCAGGGTTGCAGAGTGTGCCTAGTGCAAGGGATACTGAGGCACACAGACTAAGTGGGAAGCCTTATCCTGAAACATTGAGGTTTCCTAGTGTGTAGATCAGGGTCCATATGATTTTCTGAAAAAATCATAGGATGATTTGGATTGGAAGGGACCTTTAAAGACATCTAGAACCAACCCCATGCAATGAGCAGGGACATATTCAAATAAGACTTTTTTTGTTTAAAAATTCAGTCTTGTTGGAGTTTCTTACTTTGGTTCATTTGTCTGAGATCCCTGGTTTACTGAGTGCAGACAGGAGCCCCTGCCCTGAGCTCTGAGCTGCAAATGCTCTGAGAAGTGAGCTGCTCCACCTTTAACTCCTGGTGCAGAAACTGTAGTTCAAATACAGCATCCAAAAGCATGATGTTTCTGTGGGAACTTCACCTTACTTTGTACTAATGACACAAGAAAATAAGAGGATATTCGGAAGTCAGAAAGGTTCCTTAGTTTGAAAGCCTTCAGTAAGAAAGCAGTAATGATGGAAAATGATGAAATGCCGAAAGCAAAGCCTTGTCAAAAGTATGTCTTCCACCACTCAGCATTTTTTCATTATTCAGACATTGTTGTATGGCATTATTTACATATGTTTATGTAAATACATTTACTGCTTAAAGCTGACACATTTTCTCTTCATTTTTTGATCCTGCCTTCCCTTCTTCATCCCTATTACATTAATAAAAAAACATTCATATTCCTGGAATTCAGACCCTAAGGGATGAAAATAGTATCATACTCTTGCATGTTATCATTATCTGCACCCATATATGGATGTAGATATAGATTTTTATTATGAGTAAATCTTTCAGATGTTCCAGAGTTCTTGCTGAGAGCTCTTTGTTAAAAGGGAAATAAAAGAAATGTGAAACCAGAAAGACAAAAGTTGGGCTTTGTCCTTTGATATCTTAGAAATAGGAGGTCTGTGTCTGGAAAATTACTGCCTTCTGAGGCCTCCCTCTGATTCAGCTAATCCTTTAAAATTGATTTGAGAGATCATGGAAATCAGGTAAAGTCCCTGATGACTGGAAAAAGGGAAATATAACCCCCATTTTCAAAAAGGAGGAAATGGATGACCCAGGGAATTACAGAGCAGTCAGTCTCACCTCTGTGCCTGGCAAAATCTTGGAGCAGATTCTCCTGGAAGGCATGCTACGGCACATGAAAAACAACAAGGTGCTTGGTGGCAGCCAGCATGGCTTCACTAGGGGGAAATCCTGCCTGACCAATTTGGTGGCCTTCTATGATGGGGCTATGCAACTGATGGACAGTGTCCTCTCACTACCAACTGACAGTGAATGATTAGGAAACAGTATGAAAACAAACAGGTTATATATTCAGAGACACCTCTTGCCTCTGCCAACAATCAACATTTCAGACTTGCTGAACCAGAGATTGCATCAGGATTGCTGCAGTTGCTGCAGCTGCTCATGGATCTCCTTTTCTGGTACAGTACACAGGAAGAAAAGAACCAGTATGGTCAAAGTCTGTCCTGTGCACTTCCAGGATTACTCACAGGCAGAGGAATCTGATGCCTCTGCTATAAGCACATCTTTAGGAAAGCTGTCAACTATTTTCTATAACCTACTGTGCTATCATATATCTTTTGTGCATATGAATTCTACTGTACTAGCTCTGTGAAACCTCATGTTCCAAATCACATTTTTCAAGAGGATTTATCTTTCTTTAAAGACAAAGTTTTGGCTTCTGCATTGTATATCCCATGCACTTCATCCCCAATTTGTGTCAGTGATTTCCTTTGATTTTGGACAAGACAGTTTATCCACTTGTAGAAGCAGAGGTAATAATATTTTTCTATGAGATATGAGTTTTCTATGGAGATGAGTTTAAAGTTTTTTAATGTTTGAATACATTGCACTGCAAGGTCCGCACTATATCATAATATTTTATTCATGAACTGGACAGTGGATAAAGCTTAAAGTACAGCACAATCATGAGATACTGCTTGGGAACCAGCTTAAATTAACCTAGTGGTGAAAATTCAGCACACAGCTGAATAACTCTGTGCTATCTGACATTTCAGAAATATACATCTGAAATACATTGACCTTTTTATTTAAACAACACTTCATTGTGGATTTTTTTAAAGTAGAAGTAAGAAGTTCTTTACGTCATATCTGTACTTGCGAAGAACTTGACTCCTATGGAATGATGGTTAAATGCAGTCTAAATTTTCCTATGAGGTGTTAAACTCCTTTTCTTTCAGGCTTTGCTGCTGTTTTTAAAGTATAAAAAGCTGTTTGGTTTCACCAGCTTGTATCGTCTGTATTTGCCTGTTTACCCAACGTATCGTGCCAAAGCCAGTTTGTTGGTTCCAGCTCTTCTAGAAACTGTTGAAAGAGCCAAGCTGTATTTTTGTGTTGTCACATGTCAGAGAAATGGTGATTTATTGCATTTATTTCCAAGTTGAAGTGCGATGCAAGAGGCTGGTTCTCATCATGTTTTCTTCTGGTCTAAAGCACATGCTAAAATGGGTGTGTGCGTGTGATGAACAGAGAAAATTATTCCCATTAACTGACATAAATGGCAACTTGCATGTGGCTGATGCTTGAGCAAATGCTTCTAAAACTAACTACTGAAATGTTGTAATAAGATAAACCCATATCATGCTGTAAGGTTCCTGTAGGAATCCATTCTCCCTGATCTGAAATGTGGAAAGGATGTTATCTTACAGCTGCTGCTGCTTCCACCTCCTGCCTCAGGGGGTGATTCTTTTTTACAATGGCAACATTTTTTAGAAGACTGGGAAAATATAGTACATTACATCAGAAAGAAAGATTACTCACTTGTCTGGCTATTTTTATATGGCAATTTATCCTCTGTTGTGGTGTAAATTAACTGAAAAAAAAACCCGAACAGTAATAATCAGCAGTTACCAATACACTGAGTCAAAATTATATTGTTCCTCCTTGCATTATTCTAAATGGTGCATCATTCTATCTTGTTCTTTCCTGTCCTGTTCTATCCTGGTTGTGTTCTTTTTGTTTGTTTTTCTATGATACTACATTACTTAAATGGTAACATTGGGTTTAAATGCAGCAAACAGTGTAGCTGGAAATAGTGCAGAGCTACGCTGTTCCAGTTTCTCTGTGGCAGCTCAACTGAACGGTACTGAACTGAACAGCTTCTGATTTCAAGTTCTCCATGAAAAAAACTGGAAAAGCTCTAATTGTCGACCTTCAGAGTGAAAAAGCCAGTGCAATAATTTATAATGTCTCCTACTATATATACTGTGCTATTGATTTGTGGGGCCAGAAGTGTATATAATAGTGAACTGATGGGCTTTAACAGCAATTTATTGTAATAGCTAGTCATGATTGTTTGATGGCACCTCTCCTCCTTTTCTTTCCCTCTTGTAATACTGTCTCATCTGTATTTTTGCTGCATATCCCTAAGTCCACTGGTTCATCTCGTCTCCTTACTAGTGTCTGTTTAATGCCAAGTGCCTGAAGTTTTACTTCCTCATTAGATAATCAAAGAATTTTGTATGCACCAGGACAAGCCACAGGTTTTCATAATAGCATCTTTGCAGTTCTCTGGGTCAGGTTCAATAGGAGAATTATTTACTGGATACTCATTTTAAAAGTTGTTTGTATCTTCTAAGTAGTGCAAATTCTGTTTTGTTAAGAAAAGAAGATCTGGTGTGGACTGACTTGTATGTGTGCTGAACCAGAGCTTTTTGCATCTTTGCTCCTGATTTTGGTCTTGGCAGGTTAAGAGCTCTGCAGGGACAACTTCATAAAGGCTTTACAAATCTTTAGTAAACTAGGCTGTAAGCTACATCAAAGCAACATTTGATCTTTTATCTAGAAAAAGCATGGCTTGCTGCAGAATTTCATGGTGATTGAATTAGATGATGGTTTCTGTACTGGCTGCTATAATCTCTGGTGGTGCAGATGGAATAAGCCATTATCTGACATTCAGCTTATGGAGATGTAGAGTAGATAGCTCCAACTTGGACAGGCAAGTGCTAAAGGTAATTTTTTTTGGGGAAAAAAAAAATAAAGCAGCTATTGATCAGTGAATACTTACTTTTGATGCATTTAATCATTCTCATAATGCACATGGTATTAAATGGATCTGGCAGGTTTTATTTTATAGATATAATGTTAAGGAAGAGATTGCCTAATTTGAGTGGCTTGAACTCCCACCAACAGGATGCATGAATGTGTGTGTCTGCTAAGAACTAAAACCTTGAAAACACACACACTGTGAGAGGGAATGACTACAGCTGCTTTAGGTGACTAAGTCACGGTAGGGAGCTGTTGTAACTGTTTTCATGATTTCTATTAGTTCCTGAGTCTTTCCAACACTGATCAAATGAAGTTTTAAGGTGGGATTTTTTTCCAGTGTGGACAAATGTTTCTTTGGATGTGGAGGCAAGGCAGTGGAGTGTCCTCCATATCAATATGAAAAAAAACCCCAGAAATTGTTCTTGCTGTTCCCTGTCCTCTATAAGAAAACATAAGGCAAAAAGCTTCTACAGACATGAGAGGTTAGAGTAGACTTGTAAAGTAATTTCAAAGGTTAGTGATTTACATACAGTTCACCAGACCTTGATTACTGAGCATCAGAGTGTAATGATAGGTCAAAGCAGAATTTAATCCAGATACTAAAGAATGCATTTGACCATGAATTATCAAATTGCTGACTGTGTTTATTCCAGCATTACACACTAGGTTTCTCTCTAGCTCTGCAGTGAAAAATAATGAAGCTGGTATGACTTGTTCAGGTATGACTGATGTAGGTATGATGATGAGGTCAGGCTCTGGAACCCGTAATGATCACTGTGCTAGCGGACATGGGTAATAGACGTTACCTTCCAGAGGTGAAATATGTTCCATCACACACAAGGGCTCTAATGAAATCTTGCCAGCCCCATGTGGATTCTGTTTGTACTGCTATGTGTAGTATAACTATGAACTGATTTATCATGGGCCTATATCACTTGTTTGATTTCATTATATCACTCCAGAGACAGAGATAGTCTGATATAACTTCTGGATCAGTTATTTTGCAGTAATTTTATTGGCTTTTGAGTTGTGCAATATATTGGTTAAAGCACCTTCAGAAGATATTTATTTTCCATACATCACAAAAAGAGAAGATAATATTTAGTGCAACTGCACTACCTGCTAAATCCCTTAATGGAAGATATAGTTATGCAGAGAGTTCTAGTAATGGTTGCAAAGTATATAGTTTAGTGTGAGGTGTCCCTGCCCATGGCAGGGGGTTTGGAACTGGATGATCTTAAGGTCCTTTCCAACCCTAACGGTTCTATGATTCGATGTTATGATTCCTCCTTTCCAAGACTTTACAAAGCCTATAATTGTGCTTGGTCTCTACCTGAGAGTGAGGGCTTTGTTGATGTGAGGTGGGGAATCTATCTTCCTTTGTTTTTAAACACAAGCCAAAATTATTAAGTCATTGTACATGTGAAAAAGAAATAAAACAATTGTCCCGTTATAAAGGAGTAGAAAATTTTGAAAATCCTAAATAAAAATAAGTGAAAGATAAAAATTGGAATTGCAAAATCCTTCCCTTGGAAGAATAGCAGTGTATTTTCACTTGATTCAGCAGTGAGAAAGTGTTCTGGTTTTTATTGTCTAACGCATCTCTTTCTACCCTCGTATGTCAGTGTTCCTAGTGACATCTGTCTCAACTACACATGCTTGAGTATCATTCTCTATGAGTCATTGCTGTTGCCTGTTCTATGCCGTACTTCTAGTCATACTGTTTGTTATGCATTTAGAGGGTGTTCTTCTCAGACCAAGGGAAAAATAACCCATGACTCTAGCATGTTATGTTTCCTAGACCTTTTAATTGAGCTTTACAATTTTTCTGAAATGTGGTGGATTTTTACAGATCTCCTTAATAATTTATCTAATGGACAAAATTCAGACAAAAAATGTCCCAAAGAACATCAAAACAAAAGCATGATTTGCATTGGCCCAGTATGTGTTTTCATAATACAGAGCTTTGACTTTCTTTGGCATTAGTGGGGGTCTGGGACATTTTTAGCTTTGACTGTGTGATTTGAGTTGGTTTGAGAACAGTCAGTTATTAACTAATTGCTTGAGAAAGTTTAGATTTAAATCAACTTAGGAAGCCAAGTGATCAGAAATCACAGTTGCCTGCTTTCTTAAAGAAGGCTGTTCACAAAGCTCTTTTAAAACTGTAATTTAAGTCTTCATGATATTATGCTTGTTAGTTCTCAGAATAACAATAATTTCTGTTTGTAATACTAGTGTGCAATTGTTACACTATAACACTGCTTTGGATAGTATTTACTCAGTGTTTCTAATTGGAAGAGCTTAAAGCATTTCACAAAGCATTAATAATCCTTGCAATTGCCTTTTAAAGGAAGTATTCATAGCCCTGGTTTCCATATAAAAGAAGACAGAGGCATTGAGTCATTCGCCTTGTGTTATAGAACAAGCCAGTGGCAGAGTGAAAATATAACCTATGGGTCCTGATCTCTGAGAAGTGAAATAAATCTTGTAACACAGGCAAATGTTTTTCACTGCATGGGAATTCCTTTGTATGAACAGGGAGAATAAGATAAGTCACAGAGGTTTTATGACTGAATGCTTATGGAATTACGTACTAATTTTTTTGAACTCTTTCTCATAGCTGTTTTTTTCTTAGTTCTTTTTGAAAACATAGAAATACAATTTGCTAATAGGGCTATTTAAGAATGGTTTTCTAAAGTTTTTTCACTATGGTATTACAAAAAATAAAAGCATGTGCCGCTCTTTTGTGAGCATTTGAATTGTAGATTAGTATTTAACTGTTCAGCTACAATATCAAGCACTACCAACCAGGGCTGACACAAGTGATATGAAAATATAGAACAATGCAATTTCTGCATCTTTGAGGAGATTCAAATCATTAACATGTGGAGGATAAAGTATATTTGAACAGATATCAGCCATATGAGAATAGACACTTTTAATTGAGTCAAATGCTTAGTCTTGAATTTAAAAATGCTTGATTTTCATAGCCAAAGTTATACTATTGTATTGGTTTTTTGTATGTGATAAGTTTTCTGTATTTAGAATTATAAAAATGTGGCAGTTCAAATTCATGCTATGGTTTTAATAATTCATGTTGTGCTGTAAATGAAGTGTATAGTTTAGTTTGTTTAAATATCAGTTTCTCAAGAAGTATAACAACTTAAAAATTAAGCTTCATATCACAAAAAAAAAAAACCAACCCAATTCTGTGTTAAGTGGGAATAGCTATCACAAAGAGATTCTGTCTAAAGTTTCCTTTCTTCACCTAGCAGAGGGCATTTTATTCTCAATTTCTACTGAGCAAAGAGAGATGATTCCAGTCCTTTCCATGGTCTGTGCTATATAGAAATAATATTGATGGCGTTTTAGAATATCAGAAATGTGCAATGCAACTCCACTTACGATCTTCTGTCTATGGCATTGAAGAAAAGGTGTCTGGTGCTGTATTGGTTTCTAACATAAGACTTGCACAAGTTCATTGCGTTACACTGCTGTAGTGGTACAGCAGTAAACAAAGGCTATTTTATAGCCCCTATGGAGAAAATAGCCTAAGATGGTGCTCTGCTCATCGGATCCTCAGACCTGTGTTAGCATGAATCATTTTTCTGTTGTTAGTGATTTCTGAAAAATACTGCAACTTCTCACTACTGTGGTACTTTGTAAAAGGAAAAAGTACTCAATTTTATAAAATAAGTGTAAAAATAAAAACATGCACAGCAATGGCCTCAATCTCTTTCTGTGGGGTTGGGTACATCACTGAAAAGAAAATCTCGTCAAATGCACTTTAACTGGTTCTGTGCTGACTTTTGCTTATGAGAAAGGAGTTGGTAGAGAGATTTTCAAAATCAGCATTCAGGCTGCAGTGCTGCATGAAACGTTATAGATTTGAATATGTTATGAGTAAAGATGTCAGATCTACTTCAGGAGAATAATTAATGCTAGTTGCATGGCATGTTGTTGTCATGACAAAATCCAAACGTGAGGTTGAATATACCTGATCAAGTGACCACTAATATTTGTAAGCTTCTCGTTTTGAGACTGTTGCATGTTTGTGGCCCATACCTTAATAGCAGCCATTCCTGCACAGTCAAAAGAACAAAATATCAACAACAACACAATTTCCTTTTAGAGATGTGCTTTGGAAGAAAAGTTAAGTGTTTAAGAGGAACAGATTCAAGATTATGAATAAGAAGTGATGAGAGAAAGTGGAATTATACTTTCAAGTAACCAAATCGCTTTCTCTTGCTGCTACAAGGAAACCTGTATGTTGATCTTCCAGCAGCTCATAATTACAAGGTAACAAATGATGCAGCTAATCCAGTGTATGGCATCTGAGTAACAAATGCTTAAGAAAAAGTGTGGAATGAGTTAAGAGGCTTCCTTGCTATCTAAACTGGTTGAGAGACTGAAGAACTGGGCTCGATAAGGTTTCCAAAATGTGCTGGAAAGCTTGCCAAACTGTAGAAATTGCTAGTTCTCCAAATGTCACGCCATGATGTAAAGCTCATAGTCTTTCTGTGCTTGATTTCTTGACTATATGACAGGGAAATCCATGTATTTCTTGAGAAAGATTGTTTTGCTTAATCAGGTTTGATTTGATACATTCTTTGTTTCATTCACTATACGTTTGTCATGGTGCTGCATTAAAAGTGTCGCATCAACCCTCTGTGACCTGTGCTTTGGTTATACACCCTGCTTGCCATGTCTCCTTGAATTTTATCTTTGTAAAATAATCTTTCAGTTTTTTAAGTCACTCTTTTTGAGGGGGTACTTCTGTCACTCTAAAACTAATCTTACACCTCGCTCCTCAAACCCTATTCAGCTCTTTAATAAATGGATTTAGCCATTTGGATTAAGCATAAAGAAGACTAATTCTGCAGCTAGAAAGGGATTTAAACTTGTACTTTAATGTTTTACTGAACCTTGGCCTAAATGAGCACATTGGTTCAGTTGGAACTGTTTCTTAATTAGTATTCAGACACTGGTGAATGAATATTAATTTCTTATTAACTATTTTTGGATTAGGTTAATAAAATTACTGAGAATTTCATTAAGCACTGTATTTGGTATTTTCACTCTTGTGCACTGCCATCTAAGTATCTGAGGGTTTTTTTCAGATGTTTTTTTTTTCTCCTTGTTAGCAACACCATATTTTAGAACCAGAGCTGTGTTTAGGATTGGACCCAAATCATACAGTGCTAGATTTCAGCATGTAAAGAGTTCAAGAAAATAAATCCTTGGTTTATCAACAGCTATAAAAAGCACCTTGACTGACCTTTACTTATAACATCATAATCATGACTGTATAGCATAGAACACCATATAGGATTTCAGGTGAAATAATTGATGTTATAACAGTTTAGGGCATTGGAACAAATCTGTTCACTTTGGTTCCAACAAGCCACATGTTGTAGCAGCTTTGTTAATCTTCCAATATATGTAAGGCACACCACAGTCAAAATGTGTGTGAGGGATAGGTATATGTACACAAACAGTTAAATGATTGTATGAATTAGGTGAAAAAACGTTTTATAGGATGGATTTGTTAGGATTACCTTCTTTCAAGGTCTGAGCTGCCTGTGCACTGGGAAATGTGATACAGTTTGGCTGATGAGTCTCATTCTCTCCCCCTCTCCCTCCCCTTTTTCCTTCAGTTCCCAGCCAGAAACCTGAATCTTTCCCAAATCCATGTCCAATCCATAGGGATAAGTTGCTGGGAGCTTTTCTAGTGGTCTGGGGCATCAACATCTGTGGCCATGACCTTCCTGTGAACCCTCTAACAAGCCTGTTGCCATTTTTCTGTGTTTCATTCAGCATTTGTGGCAGAGATTCACTAGCTCCATTCTTTGGGCTGTGCTACTTTTCAAACACTGTTTTTGCAAAGTCCTTTTCCTCTCATCCACTGTTTTGTTCCCTCCTCTTTTCTTCATTACCTGGACAGTATAGAACTGATACCTCCAAACTGAGTACAAGCTTTTGAAGTCCAGACATTTGCAATATTTCTCAGCTTTAATGATGAGAATAAGTATGTTACTGAGAGATACTAAAGACAACTGGAGCTGTAATAACGTCAGGCCTGAAAAAATGATTATTCTATCAGTAGAACATTTAATTTCCAAAAATTAAATTATGCAGCATTTCCAGATTTGTAGTAAAATAATTAGTGTATGCGCTTTCTCATTATCGACTGGTTTGCTCCAATTTCTTTATATGAAAGGAGCTTTGTCGTTTAGTGAAGAGTCATAGTCAAGTTTTACACATTTTATTGTCTCAACTTCAGCTCCAAGAATTACATGTCTACTTAGGAAATGAATTCACAGTACCACAGAGGCTGGCAACCTTCCAGATTTTAATTGCTTACCAGTGAGGTTCAGGGCAGGCTGTTCTTCCTCGGGTGGGAAAGTAAAAAAGAAACAAATCTCAGTTGTGCTAAATAAAATGAAAATCACCTACTTGAAAAGAGTAGTCACTGATATGTGAATCAAAGAAGCAGTTATCATCACATAATTGGGTAACTAAGCGAAGTGGGAGCTGTCATTGTACTTAGCCAAGTCTTGTGGCTTTTTGTAACTAACTTTAGGCAAACGGGTAGCTGATGGGGGAAAAAGGGGACTAAAGATCAAAATAAATAGGAATAGTTGAGAGGAAGGATGGGCTAAAAAGCAAACTGTAGCAAACCTGAGAAGCAGCCCTGAACATGATAGCTGCAGTGTAAAGGTACTATGCAAGGAGGTCAAGTGATGAGATTGTTTTACTGAGAGCCAAGAAATACGGATTTCGGTCGCTGTCTCTCCAAGTGCCTTGTTTCTGATGTGCTGTCTGCAAAGAGAGACTATTTTCCCATCTTTTGTGTAAATGTCTCTTTCTCTTTTAAAGAAGTATTTTCTATTGTATAACTTCATATCATTGCTTTCATGGCTCTATCTTGTAGTGTGCAACTATCATAATACCAAAAAGGTAGTGAAAAATAACAGAGAATAAAGGACTGGTGAAGGATAAATATCTGAAGTGAAATAGTAAGTGTAGGAAATTCCTTGCAATTTATTGCCATCAAGCTGTCTAGAAAACATGCTATTTATTTGATACAGCTTCAAAAGGGATCATTGGTGCTTTGAGGAGGAGGACAACGACATTGTGTTTCACCTGCTGACACTACTGCAGCAGCTACAGAAGACTGGGAGGGGGATTAAAAGGAAAATAAGACAGTGTTGAACAGGCTCAAGTTGGCTCTTGTAAAAAGAGTGATTTCACAAAGTGAAGTAGTTAATAGGTGATAATGAATTCTGTGTTTTGCTACAAAAGTGGGTAGAGAACTAGTGGAGCTTTGTTAGGAAGGATCTTTATTGCAGTGTGTGTGAATAGATGGAAAATAACACGCTTGAATTTGGATATGAGCAACTTGGGAGACTGTGGAGGAGGTGAGATGAAGTAATCAACAGCTGTAGGAAAGCTTGGCAGCTGGAAGGGTGGCTGGATTGGGGCAGGGTTTTCTGTTCCATGACTTGTTCAGGGGCATGAACAACCTGACATCTGGTTGTCTTCTAATGAAACTCAGTCTCACTTCATTGTCTATCCAGAGCTTTCCTTTCATACCTGTTAATTGTCTTATACTAACATATGAACAACTGATGTATTTCACATTATTCCTTGATTTGTCAGCCTGGTAAAAGACAGGAAAGAATTCAGTACAGTTTAGCTGAGAGAAAAACATTCCCATGCAGTGCAACAGCAGTAAAATATATTCACCAAACAAGAGGAACCATACTGCTTATGTGACTTAAGATCTCTTTGTCAACACTTATGTGCTCTGATAGGTGCTGTTTAATATGTGTGCTAAAAAGAGCTCTAGTTACATTTGTCAGATCCAAAACTTTTTATAAGCCTTGCTATTCATTCACTAATATCCACACTCACTAATGTTCTCACCAATGTTCATGCTTGTTAAATGTAACTCATTAAATATATATAATCCATATTCATCACTTTAGTTAGCCATCACAAAATCAGATTAATAGATCACCATACAATTTTACATTCTTTTTAAAGCTTAATGTAAATGACCCATTATTTAACCACTGAGCATTGCCCATCTGCACACTTTTATTTTTTTTCACCAGTTATCTCCCATTAATGAATGACAAAAAGAGTAATGCTGATAAATGTATTAGAAGATCTTCAAGATGTTGTTGCCAAGAACCCTTGGAGAGCTTGGTCAGCCTTCTGAGTCACTGCTGTGTGCTTTTGGCTTCTTGTGCATCTTTGGGTGGGATAGTCCTGTTTTGGCAGTGCCTGAAAAGCATGTGATCTCTGTGATTGGATTAATGGATTCCTTTATTATGGCTGATGACTTTTCATATTTCTCATTTTAATCCATTTTTAAAAGTATTTTGGTAGCTTCTTTCCCATGAGAAGAGATCTGGTGTAATCAAAATACTTCATTAAAGAGATCTTTTTTTGTAAATATCTCATTCTTTTTGTCAATACTGCCATATAAATATCATAAAGCATTGTCATGTATTTTAAAATTCTATGTGTCTGGGATAGGCAGGATATTGTGTGTATTTCTGTTCCAGTTTATAGTTTCTGAGCAGACTAACAAGGCAAAGGACAATATGATGTCATACTTAGCTTTGACAATTACAACAGTAACTAACTACAAGAATATCCTTCACTGATTTTTTTCATCTGGGTTTAGCTCAAGCAAAACCTTCACTCTAAAGAGTTTCTCTCTCGGGATTTCCCTATCTGTATCTGTTATCAATTCTAATTGCTTTTGCCTTGACCATCTCCAGAGGAGGTGGTTGCTGAAAACCAGTGTGTAGCCTGCCTCCTCTGTCCCTCACACCTGTCATCATGAGGCTTGGGAATAGGGTCCAAAACAGTCTAAAGTCTTTACAGCTTCTCAGCCACTGTCAGTGCTAAATAATGCAGTTGTAGGAAAAACTCTTGGCAATCTGTTCACCTATTCACAGTCAGCAATGAACTAGTAGATACATAGGGTGCCTCAATTCCCAGACAGTTCATGACAGTGTACAGGGATGAGCAATACTAAAGAGACTTAGAAGTTTCACAGGAAGCACTTAAGGGAGAGCTGTGAAAAAGGGGTAGGGAAGAGGTAAGTCTGAGTCTGATCATTGCAAAACAAAAATTGCTTTCCAGCATCTGTGTAGGCTTGTACAGCTTGTGATTATTTTTGTCTCTGTAGTGTTTTCTTTTCTCTGTGTGTATGCAATTCTTTTGGTGAAAGACTGACATTTTGTATACAAAATATATTCTTTTAACAATGTTATTTAGTAAATAAAACATGTTCTCTTTTATACTTTTTGTCCTTCTTAATGCTTCATTTTGGCCCCGTATTTCATTCATTTTACTTACCAAAGAACTGCTTGTTGAGGCTATAGTCAGGTGATGTGCTGGGGAGGACAGCAGGGACACCTTTTCTTCATGGCCTTCCCTCACTCAGGCAGTGCCCCAGAGGTGCTCCCAGAAGCGGCGTGGTGCCCTCCTGAACCTGCTTCTCACCAGGTGATGATCTCAACTGGCTGAGTATGGAGGCAGGTCTTGAGTTTTCTGAACCTGCTCTTTTTCTCCCATTTTTCCTCTTTCTTTCTATCTTGTTTCCTGCATCTGCCCTCTGGCTTCCATCCCAGGCTGCCTCCCAGGAGTGGTTGTTAAGAGGAGTGGGTGCAAGCTGGGCTTGCCAGCTGTGAAAGGTTTTCACATAACCTTGCAGGAGGCTGAAAGGTGAGAATTGTTTTTCTTGTTCCTCAGTAAACACTTGAGCAAAACAGCTTTGACAATGAACTAAACCTTCAGAAGTGATCCTAGAAGTAAAAGTGAGAATTTTCCACAGTGTGGAAAATGTATCAGCAATGTGTGTTTTAATTACAGGAAAGCAAACAAAGAAACCCATGAAGTCTGCTGGTTTTTGATTTGATGATAGTAGCTTTGTGAATTGCTGAGACAGAAGTGTTGCCATGCTGTGAAATCATCAGATACCCCCCATGCTTCCCCTGTATCTGTAAGGCAAAGCAAACTCCATTTGTGTATTTATCTAAAGCTTACACAACCACTGTCACAAACCTCTTCACAAACCTGAGTTATCAATGACACAACATTGAGGTGCTTTAATAGCAGAAAAATAAAGAAACCAGCAGTAGATCCTCCATCAGTATTTTAAGCATTAAGCAAACATAATTCATACAAATCCTTTCCTAACTGTACATTTAGCAGCATGTTTTTTCTGTGTAGGTCCTGTGATGCAGTGAATGAGGTTAGTTCACATGTTGTACAACATTTGTTTTCATCTGCATGTTTCCAGCTCAGGAGAAAGTGATCAGATAACCTGTATGGCTAGGATGTGAGCTTTGTCCTACAGCTAAACCAGAATGAGCCAATCTGTACTGACCTTTAAAAGTGTTTGGACAAGCTCTTATGTCATGAACATTTTCTTCTAATGTTCAGTGGTTTGCTAAGATTGCTATTTACATTTCTTACTCTTATCTTCCTGCCTGCTCAGCCTTCATGTTTCCTTCCCAAATATATCTTTTCTCTATGTCCTTGTGTCTTTTTCTATGTCTTTTTTGCCTGTCCTTTCTAATTTGAATTTGTTTTCTTTCAGTATTAAATAGCCTCACCTGCATCATTACCCTGACTTTGTAAAGCCTTTCAGGGGCAGTCCTCTTCTGAGGTCCCCTAATGTCAGATATGAAACATTAACAAGAGAAGAAAGAAGCCAACTTAATGATAAATGCATCTTTCTGAGTTTCAGTATTTAGCCTGGGTTGTTTCATCAGGGCTGTATGCTTTGTTCATACAGCAGAGACACTTTCTTGAAGAGCTTAAAGGCTGAAAACTTCCTCTGGAGAAAGCAATCAGTTAAAGAGGTTATCATGTACAACCACAGTATGCTGGACATGTTGGACAGAAAAATGTTGTAGGTTTTGTTTATAGTGTAAACGGCAGTAGTGGGTCTTCAGGAGGGATGTGAGCTATGAGAAATCGGTGGAGGAATCATTTATTTAACAGAGCTTCATGTATGTAAGAGGCATAGGAAGGGAGGGAGTGCAGTCACATTGATGGTGGAGAAGGGAGGCAGGGAATCAACTTCATGAGAGATCACAACAGCTCCCTGGACTTTTTGCTCCACGTTCAATGAAGCTTCAAACTGCAATGAAGAATTTTGGATGACAGTCTGGCTTTTCAAAAGATGAAGGGGTTTATACGCTCCTTAAATATTTAAAGAACACAGGGAGCACTTTGAAAAGACTAAGTATCGAACTAGGCAATTAAAACAGAGAAGATTCTGCTGAAACCTTGTTTTTAAAGATGTACTGAAGAGGTGAAAAAGTAGGCTAGTCCAAATACTTAGTACAAAAAAGAGAGCAGATAGTAATTGCTTTAAGCAAATGCAATGCAAAAAAAGGTCAGTTCGCAGTTTGCCAATGAGACCTGAGTACGGTTGTGCATGTTTGTATTAGAAGTCCAAGCACTTGCATGGCAGTGTGTAATACGTCTCAGGACTGCTGAAATTAGGTGACTTGTTGATTGACCAGCATCATTCTGCTTGGACCAAATTATTTCACCCAGCCTCTGCCCATCCTGTCACTGGGAAATGATCCCGAGAATTATTGTGCTTGGTAGGATTTTGAAAACTCACAGATTTTTTTCTTTTATGGCTGAAACTCTCTCAAATGGAGCTAATACTGACATTTATCAATTAGCAGCACCCCTCCCATCCCGCCTGCTACCACAAGGAATTTTGTCCCGAATTGTATCTTTGATATAGCTAGTGGTACCTCTGATGTGCTTCAGAAAAACATAAATGGGAAAGACATAGGTCATTCACTAGTGCATATTCACAACTGGAAGAAACCTAGGAAAATAATTGGCTTCAGAAGACTTTTGATTTGTGATTAATTATTCACAGCACAATTTCTCTAGCCCATCTTGGTCTTAAACTTTAATCTCTTCAATTTATCTGGTCTTCGTTGGTTTTATTTGTAAGTTCATTAGAATTAATCTTTCTGAAAAAGGAATCTGACTTTGAATATTATCTTGCTTCTGCGATGAATGTGGACATTTTGCTTTGTTGCATTTGTATTTATAGGAGCCACATATGAAAGGGTAGTTATGCAGATTAGATGAATGTACAATCAGTTATCTCTAAGTGTAATATGTTACGCAGCTTTCCTTTTAGAAGACAGTGAAGCATCTGTGTGGACACATTCCACATAGCAGTGCTGCCTCCGCTTTGCTGTACATTTTTGTCTGAAGAAGATAAGATCTTTCCTATGAATGGCTTTAACTTATTTGTAATTGTATTGCAGGTGCAAAGCTGGGGCATGCTTTAGGATCTATGTTTGGCTTCTAAGTCTTCTTAATGTCCTGTGTGTTTGCTGCTGGAGTTGCACAGGCATTTTAATAATTAGAAATTCATCTGGCACAGAACAGGGGTTTCTCTCTCCTCCAGCTATGGGCCACTCATACTTGCATAGTCCCATATGGGGGTGCTTGTGTTCCTGCAGCTGCAGGGTGAGTAGGGCAGAGCTTGCGGCTGTCCAATAGCTCTGGGAAGGGGAGCAGCATGCAGCCAGACTGGTTTGTTTTTTTTTTTGCATCAGCTTCTTGCTCAAGCTCACTTCTCTCAACAGGAGTTTTGGTGTAAAGGTGAAAGCATTGGTCTATGTCAGGGAAGCTGGGCTATAGACAGCCTGCATATTGACTTCTGAGAGTATCATAGAATCATAGAATGTTTTGGGTTGGAAAGGACCTTAGGATCATCCAGTACCAAGCCCCTTGCCATGGCCAAGGACAACTCACACTAGACCATGTCACCTTGTCCAGCCTGGCCTTGAATACTGCCAGGGATAGAGCATTTACCACTTCTTTGGGCAACTTGTTCCAGTGCCAAGAAGTACTTTATCTAGAGAAGCACTGCAGTTTGTCAGAGGAAGCTGAAAGGATGGCTAACATGGGATGCTTAGGATGACATTAGTGTTAACAAATTTAACTACTAATCAGGATTGACTCATGGTTTGCTAAAGTGGTCCTTTAGTATGTTGATTGACAGATAAAAAGTGAAATACTGCTTTGGTAATTTTAATATTCTTATTCTTACATTTCCTCTGGTGTATTTGACTGGAAAGTGGCATAGGATCCCCTCTGATTTGGGACTCTGTTTTATAGCTATTTGCCTGAGTTTCATTTGCCTTCTTTTGATCTCTTAGAAGTATCTCTGTATCCTTCAGCAGATACATTCTTGATCTGGTAACAGTGTTTCATCTGAGCCTTTTTCAAAACTATAATGATGTGCTGCTTGTTCATATTCCAAAAGGAGTATCACCTTGTTTTAGTTGCTATGAAATTATTACTTTGGTTTTGCCCTCTGTATAGATTTTAAACATGCTTTATGGCTCAGCTGAATATAGTTGAATTTGCTTAGCCCTTTTTTGTGAACAAAATGATAAGCCTGAATTAATATTTCTTAATTAGCTGTTCCTAGTCTTTGCTGATAAAAGTCACTTTGAAAATTAATCCATCCAAGGTTGCTATAGTGCTAGAGATACTCATTAGGTATTTCTGTGCTTCAGACTGTTCCAGATGTTCCCCCAGGTTTTAGTGCTGTTATTTGGAATGTCTGATGGCAGATGGGGCATTAGGCCTCAAGACATCAGATCTGCAATTTTGCAGCTGGCCATTATGGACTGAAAGCACGGACAATAGAATGGAAGTGTGTAACCAGCATGAAGGGACATATGCCATGCTGCTGGTCATGCTGTTGAGGCACTCTGCAGCCAGCTCAGTTGACGATTGGTTTTCTTTCTTCTTGTGTTTCAAATCTGTACTTGGCATGAAGGAAGAAGAGAAAATGTAATACTTCGAGGATCCTGTGATAATGAACCTGACTGCAGAGCACCCTGCTTTAACCCATCACACATCTTAGTAGAGCATTTCAGAATTGCACAAAGGCTGGCTTTTGGTCTTTGGGCTCTAAAACCTGAATGCATGGGTGAAAGCCTCACTGCTCTGGTGTGATGGAATCTCCCATGCAGGTAATGGAATGTTTTGCAGATGAAAGGAAGAAGGTTGAATTGTGAGAGCTTCCAGTGGTTGGCTGGGTATGGACAGGGGACGAATGAGGAGTCACAAGGCAATATAGGTGGTATAAGATGAAGCACAGTGCTGTTCTATGTGGTCAGCTTGCTTGTTCCTCTGTTCGGGGGGTTTTAAAGGTGGTTTACAGACACAAAGTGGCCAAGCCTGAGGTGAAGTGACTTCATGCCAGTAGTCTTCTTTTTGGGTAAGACTTAAGGGGTCCTGTGGAGATTCTGCAGAGAGCATCTAATATCCAACAAAAAGGTGCAAGCCAGTACCAAATGGTTCTACTGCAAGCAAGCAGCACATACCAGTTTGCATTACGGAGGGACAGCATGATTTAAAATACAGAAAAGAAAGTGGGTGTTTACATATGATGATGCGTTTATCTATCTTATCTGGTTTGGGTGATATTATAGGGTTTTCTCTCATTAGATAGCACCTAATAAGAATCTGAAATAGTCATTTTGCCTGTTGGGGATAAGCACCATTTATATCTGAGCTGAGAGACCTCTTCCTAGGAAAGCCATTCATTAATTTTTGCTGCTAAATAACACTTGTATCTTTACATGTAGATCATAGCACATACTTTCCTCTTCTTCCCGATGTTCAGCATTAGAGTTTATAGCACTTGTGGCTGGAGGAAAAATCCTTAAACCCTCTTGAATTACCCTAGTATTTATCTCAATATTAATACCTTGGAAATACAGACACCACCACAAGCATACAGCATCCCAGATTAATCCTAACATCTTTTGACCTTTGGAGTTTGGTTTGATAAGTTGCAGTGCCTGATGATTGCCTAAATACTGACTGTATCTGCAACAGTGACAGTTTATGTTTAGTATTCTGCTCTAATGGGAGTAGAATTCAACTTCTCAGCGGTCTGCCTTGGCTTAATATTTTTTAGCTTCTAGAAGTTTTGTTGAACTTGAGATTAAAAAGAGAGACATGATATTATCAGGCAATTTTTTTTTTTTTGCCCCAGAACATGGCTGTCAGCTCAGCTATTTACATATTATCAATGTAGAGATAAGCAAATATTTAATTTCAGCTGTGCTTTCTTTGCCAGTTGCCTTCATTCATAAAATTTCCAGCTGATATATTCAGATTTTCACAAATTTAAGGACTTGCTAATGGCAGGGGCTTTAATTTTTGTATTGTTTGCTTGGATGTATTTCAAACCGGAGATTGCTTTAGGAATCTACAGTATCCTATGTCTAGAGAGTTAAACCTGCTTTGCATGTCAATACATTGACAGCATTTTCTTATAACGGCATATTTGGAAAAAAAAAAAAAAAAA
>NDXB01011304.1:0-42766 GCA_002631895.1 Agapornis roseicollis | reverse complement strand
AAAAAAAAGTTTTGAATTTGCAGGACAAAAAAAAAAAAAAAAAAGGAGGAGGATTGATGCAGCTCAAGCCGGACAAGAAGAAATTAAAGCTTGGCTGCTTTGAAAGATGGATGCCTCCCAGCAGGAGCTTAGAGAAGAATTGCATGTAAGAATAGAAGGTGGGGACAGGTTGCTGGGAAACGGATTAATGAGCTGGAAGATAAATTGAGAGGAAAAATTAAACGGCAGATAGACCCTGCCTTTAATGTCACAAAGACTGATGTCCAGCTCCCTGCAAGTGAAGAAGCTGTGAGTAAAACTGCCATCTTAAATCCTCATGCTCCTGGTTTCCAGACCTGACCGTGTTCTGTAACCATATCTGGTGGTGAGGCAGGCTGGGGTATGTTGTGCTGCATGGGTGTCCTGCCTGCTCATGGTGATTTCAGGACCTGCCATAGTGCATGGATAGTGTCCCTCATAGCATTACATGGGAGAAAGGCAGAATTGGGCCCTAAAACGAGAAGATTACCAGTAGTGTGCTCTTTTAAATCATGTTTGGATGCATGTACCTTACTTCCCCTGAGCATATGGGAGATTCTAGTGTTTCCTGATATGTTTTTAAGGGAAAAAAAAAAAGCTTTCTTAATTGATTTCAAAGTTTATCTTTAAAAATGAACTGCCATCACCTTTGAAAACAGACTATTAGGATGCATGTTGTACATGCATTGGTACAGAATCAAGTTGTCATCATTTTTCGATTTACACATTTGGCACTAAGGCTAATTCAATATTAGATCACTAGGGAAACATTTGACTGTCACAGAAGTCCTTTGTTTGTCAGAGTAGTGGTGCTGGTACATCATTATGAGTGAACCAGTGATGAAACTTGAAAGCAAGAACATCATTTTGGATATGCATGGGAGATCTGCTGAAGATTTTCAGACAAAAGGAGAACATGTCCATTTGGAGAGACAACAGTGGAAAAAGTATATTATGGAAATGGGTCATGCTCTTCAACATTATGTATATAATGCCTGAGGGACTATCCTGGAAAGTGTTTAAGAACTGGAAATGTAATGACATGGTTATGAATGAAGCAGCTGTGCTCATCCATTGGAGCAGAAATCACATACGTCACTTTTCAAGAGCAACAGAAGACAGCCACAACAAGAACTGAAGTGAATTAAGAGTTGCATACTGCATAAAGCTCTGCTGCTGAGTCCTTTGGTACAAATTTCCCAAAATCCAAGTAGTAGGTTGGTTTTGGTTTTGTTTTGCAAAATCTTGCATGCTGCGATTATACTTCCAGCTCACCTGATGCAAATTTAGAATCAGTCTGCTCTGTTCAGTAGAGTTACTTGCCATTTCTAATAAGTCGACTGAAGCAGCGTCTGGCCTTTATGGATATTATACATTTGAATGCAGAAGAGAGCAATTGTGTGAAATAATGCTCTTGTCAGAGCATAAGAATAAGAATGTTAACAGGAAGGAGGTCATCCTTCTAAATTTATAAAATTGCATTAGATTAAGTCTTCTAAATTCTGCCCTTTAACCTAAGCAAAAGCTAGCATGGGGCTGATTTTTATAGGCTAGATAAATGGAAAGATGAACAAAGCAACACAGCTGAAAACAGGCTGACATGACTGTAGAGAATGGTATTACTGTGGGGTTTTTTTGCCTAAGTCCAATCATGTTGATCTCAGTGGTTCTGTGTCAAGTCTACAAGGGGCTAGAGACTGAAATTCTATGAGAAGCTTGGGCAAAAGCTACATGGCAGATGAGTTAAATCCAAAACTATTTAGACCATATGGATCTAGGAGGCAAAGAAAAAGGAAAGAGAGGGAAGCAACACCTGAAGTATAGCATTTTTGGACAGTGTGGAATTTTTTACTGCTCTATTTGCTCATCCTCAAGGTGAGAAAATGAGAGAAAAAAAGGGTAATTATTTTTTTTTAGCATATAAATGTGACTTGAATTGTTCTGTTCTTTGTGCCATTTTCCTCTTGTCAAAATAAGCAGATGAGCCCTTTTTGTCCTGATGGTTGATCCGCTGTACAAGCTGCAGCCAGAACTGGGAGATGCTAAAAAGCTTAGCTTTGAAAATACAGTTAATTGCTTTGCTGTTCCAGCTCCTCTGGTCTCTTACTGTATTCTGGGAAAAGATTGGGAACAGCATCAGCTTTCACTGGGTGCTCTGAGATTTCTACTTTCTCTTCCTGTCTGCAAAGTTATCAGCAGTCACGTGCCTGGTGAAGCACCTGGTTAATCTTTAATTCTGTAGTGAATAAATTCTCCTGCCTTTAGCACTAATGTGAAATAATGGGTCTGACCTTTAATTTCAGACCCTGGTCTTGTGGGCTGAAGTAAAGCGTAATGTTTTATTTTTAACAGTTCTGGAGGGTCCCTGTTTACTATTGGCAGGTGTATGATAGGATCTCATGTCTCATTATCATTGGGCAGTTTTAGGCATTTTTATTAGAAGTATTTAGAACAATAGCAAGAGATGTCATCTGTAAAAGCTTGTGTATAGCATCCTGATGAAGCTTTTCAACAGGCTCCCCGTGAAGCATCTCAAGGCGTATTATTAGGAAGACACCTGTCTCAAGTCAGGTAATTGCACCACTTTTCCTCGCTCTATCATATGTAAAAGTCCCAAGAACCACTCCTATCCTTCAACTGTTCCCCTCCCCCCCCACCACTATAGTCCTTTGATTAATAAGATATTCACCTTGAATCAGGTGTAAAAAAGGAGTTAAGCTGAATATAAATTTGCAGGCATAATTCATAGTTCTGAATTCTCAGATCCCTCATGAAAATGAAATTCCCCATTGCAGGCATTGGAAATGTATTAGGAATAATTTCACTTGAAGAGTATGAGAGAAGTACCATTGTACCTGAAAATATATATCTGAGGTATATATCTCCTTTCCTCTTTGACTTTGAGTAGAAGTTTGCTGTAGAAGATGGTGGCAATTGCAAAAGCCCCATTGCTTTCAGTGAGGCCGAAGTTTCACATTAGTGGAATCTTATTGAAGGCAACAGAGACAGTTGACATAAAATATTTTCTTCTGGCTTAAATGGTTGTTAGATAGAATTTTCAAGGGTTTCAACTTTAAGAAAAGATGGGAGAAGTGAAAGAAGAAAATAAAACAGTGAAGGTTTTGTTCCCTGCAAACCAGTTTTAGTATCTGTAATCCATGAGAATGGATAGAGGCGTACAATCCTCATTCATAATCCCCCCAAATGGCCCATTCTGAATTTAGTAAGAAACTTTAATATTTGCCATTAATTTCACTGTATGTCAAAAGGCAGTAAGTTTCCATCAGTTGGTGTATTGCTAAGACAATGATAATTTACTAATTTATTTCCAATTAAACATGTTCTCATTTATGGATGTTTCCATTTGTTTGACTGCCAAAAATGTGATGAGATGCAATTTATTCCTAAATGCCTTGAAGTCTATAATATATCTGTCATCTTCAGAAGCCAGTGGGGAGATTCCTTCTTAATTTCAATAGGAATTGGATTGATGCAAAAATTATTTGTCTTTAAGACTTATTTCCATTTTCTTTTTATCAGAATGTATTGTGGGATGTGCATTTTTTCCCCCATGCTTCCCTCTCATTATACATTATTTGGAAAGAGAATCTTCAAGCATTGTGTAGTTTGGAGAGAGAAATTCTGCTTTTCAGCTCTGAATAAGAAGTATTTCTTTCTGTCTGAGGAGACTTTTTTATCACCCATGAAGTGATTTCAACTTTGTCATGGTCCACAGTTGCAATTAATATTGTTCACTCTATTTTTTATTTCTTTTCAAGAAAAGAAAGTTAACCAACTGAGAATACAAATGCAGAATGTTAGGGGAGGGTTGGGGTGAGCATTTAGAATTTTGGGTCCTTCTTAAAATCTATAAACAGATTATTGATCTCTGCCCTTTATAGTTTCTGAATAGAAAAATTGTGCTCTAGAGGAATCTACACACAAGTTTAGAGTCACCACACTCAGGTCACAAGTGAATCCATAAAAATCATACCTATCTTTTAAACAATGAAAGTCTAAATTACATTTGTTCTGGAGAGAAGGGAGAAGTCCATGAAATGTGTGTGGTCAAAAGTCTGTGCAACAGATGAAGTCTCTTAATTTATACAGTGGTCATGCTTTTAGGGGATAAATGTTTATAATCCCAGATGGGAAAAGGTCTTCAAAAATAATTTTACAGTCATGGGATTGCTACTCAGAGAAGAATTATCTTCTTCTGGACATTCCTTGACTTATAATTCAGTTAAATATGTGTATGTACACTAGTAATAATTCAACGCTTTCCTTCTGTTATGTCTAACAGTGATGGAGAAAGGCTTTAATTCTTCTGTTTCTTCACCTCCACTGATTCCTCCAGATGTTTGTAGTACATGCTGTGAAATGATAAAAAGATTAAGGTTTTAAGCAATCTCATGATGCAAGTTTTCCTAGCAATAAAAATTCTAATTACACATTTTCAAGATTACCTTTATTTCATTTTCAGTGCCTTCCTTGTAAGGTCTTTTAAGGCATAGATTTGGTTTTTTTTACCCATTTTAGAAATCAAAAAAATGTTCAGTTTTGTGGTTGTTTGGCAGACTTCTTTCAGTATTTTCATTGACTGCAATGTCCTTACAAATACTGAACCACTTTTTTATCTTTTTGTTGCATATTTTTAGTTGTGGAGCATATTTATTTAAGTTTATTCTCTAGTCTGGGTTAATTAACAGTATTTTAAGTAATCCACCTTTTGCTAAAACATCTAAGGTTCAATTTTTTTAACTACATGCTTTTGAGAACCTGGTCATGATTCACTGCTAGATCCATAGAGCTCACATAATATAGTGTGCTGGAGATGAAGTGAAAGTTAAGCTTCTTACACTGCAATTCCTACAGTTGCTTTAATAAGCAAAATGCCCTCAGTGTAACCAAAGCAGTCAGCTCACAAATAGCTGAGAATTGTAATTGTAAAATTATCCAGTCCTTCAGAGTTGATCTTCTTTGTAAGTGCTGAGAAAGTGTCTGTGGATTCACTCTGGGAAGCTTGTGAATGCGTACCACGTTCCTAAGGCTCACTGTCAAGATCGAGCAGCAGCTCCCACCAGATTTTCAGGATGGAAAAATATCTCATGGGTTGTAGTGGTGTAGGAGAGCATTGCAAGCACA
The DNA here is from genome assembly GCA_002631895.1 of Agapornis roseicollis. Taxonomy (NCBI): domain Eukaryota; kingdom Metazoa; phylum Chordata; class Aves; order Psittaciformes; family Psittacidae; genus Agapornis; species Agapornis roseicollis. The sequence continues at coordinate 37,603 of NDXB01011304.1, read as the reverse complement.
GGAATTTTCTAAACATAAAAGTGGTTGAAGTTATTCAAGTCCATGTTTTCATATTTTTACTCCAGCTAAGTATTTTAAATAAGTAGGAGTAAGTTGGCAATGTTTGCCAAAACTTGCTTTTTGTGTAAGGGTGTTGCCATCAGATATGCCATGATCTAATCTTAATGTTGGTTATGTAGATGTCCACATTTGTTGTCTGGATTTCTGATTTATGTGTGTTTGTATAAAGATTGTCTGTGTGCCATTAACATAATCCTAAAGCAACTTTCCAAACCAGAGCCCTCCTATGCCTTTTTTTTATCTCATTGGTGATAAAGCGAGCCCGGATGACTGGCTCAGATGTTGGCATTTGCATTGTAAAGGCATAACGTTTGGCGAGATGAGTCAAACCATCAGCATGGCAAAGTCAGAAACCCCCAAACCTTACTTGGTTGCTGATTTTAATATTCAAGCTCACTTCTCGGCCAAGAAGGCTGTAGAAAGGCCACAGAATATAAATTGCAAATTAATTTATTGCACTTGTGTGGAAATGGGCTGTATCTCATAACATGTTTTACAGAAGAGTAACTTTGAGTTCAGTTATTAAGACTCTAAACCAGTGGGGAATCACATCCGCACAAGAAGTCATTTAAGCAGCTATGATGCAAGAGTCACTGACCACAGTGTGACACGAGTAAGAGCTTAGACCCATATCCACAAGGGCCATTACCTGCAGCAAATTAAAGAAAGTTGTCAAAACTAGAGTAACAGGAAGACTTGAACAACTAGAGTCTCCTTTTGGAATTGCCAGTTATACCCATTCATTGCAGAAGTGGGATTCAACTGCACAAAATTCAACAGCAGCTGGAGTTTCTAAAGTAAGAATGATGTTGAGTGTAAAACCCAGATACAGAGGAAGTTCTGTCTGACCTTTATGAAATAAATTACTGATAGCTTTTCCTTGCTTTACTACAGCCAGTTACTCATATAATATCAGTTGCTATATTCTATACCTAGACACCATCTTACTTTTTCTTAAAATTAATAAAGCCCTAACCAGAGGCATCTGAAGTCAGCCAACATGAAATTTTCATCCCCTTTTTTAAAAGTCAAGTGAAACCACTATTGTGTCATACCCACGATGCATTTCCACATTTATAAATAGACTTCAGCCAGGTTTTTGTTTTGAGAAGGATGGCTTTTTCTGATCTAATTTAGCTGTTCAGTATATTTTTCTACCCTTAGGATTTTAATCACAAGGGTGTATTTTCATTTTAGGCTTTCATTTCGAAAGACACAGGATATGTCTTTGCTGTAATTAGGAAAACAGGGCTTTGTGCTGGGATTTACATGCAGCCCCTGGGTGACTGTTAAAACCAATCCATATCTTTTGTAGCCCCTTTCCTTTTGAAAGGGGAAAAATATTTAAAGCACCTTGCTCAATCTGTTAGTCACTTCAGTAGTTTCTCTGGGCTTAATGCTTACCAGTAATCCCAAAAGAGAAGGGCTAGACCTGGATAGAGTATGATAATAGTCTGACCTTGATATAGCACTGAAATGTCAGAAAACATTATAGAAAACTATATTAGAATATGAATAATTTCTTAATTTGTGGTGATATTTTTTTCCCTCCCAGTTTTTAGCTCAGATTATTCTAAGACATATACTGGTTGTTTTCTTGAGCTTCCTTTTAGAAATGGAGAACCTCTGTACACTCATTAGCAGTAAACTGGGGTAGGACTTGGTATTTGTTTCATTTGGCCTCAGGTTTGCTTTTGTTTCGAACACTTCTCCTTTGAAAAAGTTTATAAATATCCTGACCAATTTAAGTAAAACTGCAAGATCACTAGCAAGGGCATTGGCCAATTCCTCCTTCCCTAGCAAATCTGAAGTTTAACAGCCTCTAAGCAGGCATTCTCTTCAAAACATCTCATCTTTTTTTACTCAGGATGTCCTAATTTTGCTCAGGAAGGAACACAAGAACTTTGCTCTGCTCAGGGCAGGGGTCCTGCCAACCCAGTTTCCTTTCTCTGGGAAAGATCAGTACCTTGTGGAGGAATAGGAAAAATGAGGCATTGAAAAGAGGCTTTTATGTACATTAATATGTTGAATTTATTCTAGTTATTGATCCAAGCAATCTGATTCTCCCTTGACAAATAGCACTCTGATATACGAAAGAGTCTTTTTCAGAGTTTTAGCAGCCTTACACAGTGATTAGCTCTGTTTATATGCTAAAGTATAATAGGTACTATCTAATTTTATCTCTAGACTCATCATAAATTGCTGTTTGAAATGTAATGTTTTGATAAAAATTCAGATGTAACACCTACACTCTCCTCTGTTCATAGTAAAAAGTTTTTAACTTGTTAGGCCCATATACAATAAATCTTTACTGTGTTTGCTACATACAGAAAATATTCTCCAGCTGTTGAAAGCAAGTGTAAATAATGTCAGAGAAAGCAGACGCTGACATAGGTTAAGTGACCTTTCTTATAAAAGGAACAATAATTGTAAATTAAAGTTTCAATTACCCAACATACCTATGGATCGATATCTACAGATGAGTCTCCTGTTCTGGCAATAAATACTTACAGAAAGGTCCTATCTACAAGAGGAGTTTCTTTTTAAGTCCTCTTCCTCAGTCTCTGGGATTTTGTTTGCATTTTTTTCAACTGTAAATTCTTGCATGGAATTGTTTGTGTCCCCAAAACTAAAACTTCCCTTCCTTATCTTTTTTTCTGTTGATGTGTCCTTGGCTTGCCTCCATTCTTCATCCCTCCTCCTTTCCCTCACCATTCCTTGCTCTGCTTTCCCCCAGATCTCTTTGCTAGCAAGACTTTTGTAATAGTTTATATTCTGCTCTCTGCTGCTGTTTATGTTTCTGAGTTTCTCACTTTTCATTTCCACAGCATGCTCTTCATAGAAAATAATTTCTCTTTGTTTTATTTTTCCAGCCTGAGCTTTGATCTCTTATTTATTTCTTGAAGATTTTCCCCATTCAATAGGGAAGTAAGCTGTCTTCATTCATACCCTTTCTGAAAACAACTTTTCTGTGTATGATTGATACTAATAAGCCATGCAAATTATTTTTAGGTATTCTTAATATGATTTACAGTTTAAGATAAAGTTGTCTTCAGCTCTGTAATGTCTTATGTGTCTGTCTTGTATGTGATTATAGCTGCCCTGGGGCAGTGTTCCTGTCTTCGTTTCTTTTGCATGCAGCTCTGAGCATGTTACCATCACTAAATGAGTCATTATTGACTAATAGCCAGGGCATTTCACTTCTCTGTTTTCTTAATTTGAACCTGTGTGAAAGGTGATTCCCCTTTTTCACTACCTGAAAATCATCTTACAGCTACTTTTAGTCTCAGCCCAATGGAAGCAAACAAAGTATTTTGTCAGCAGGAGCATTTTAGATAAAACATACTGTTGGCATGACTCCTGAATCTTGATTTAGAAGATCTTAGATATTCTGAATGGTTTCTAAATGAAATGCAGGGAATGATATGCTGTGTTTGCTTCAGGAATGACTGACATGCAATCTAGAATTTCTTCACAGTTGTATAGTTATTAGTTTTGATTTTAATGTGAAATTCAAGCCACCACTATCAGTTTGATTAATGGGTTAATACAACTTGTGACATTAAAATAAATTTAATGTTGATAAAGATAGCATTTTCCTAGAAAGCTGAAAATATATTCCAGTAACTGCTGAAGAGTTATGAAGTCGGGTCTCTTGAAAATGTTAGCATGATTCTTGAAGTTACAACTTTAAGTAATACTTGTCATCTGAATATTTGTGCAGTTCTCTGATCTGTAAGACTTCACACTGAAATTCTAATCTCTGCAGGGGCAAAGAACTTTGTTGCATAAACTAATTGGTCATGAAGAAAGGAAAAGGGCATAAAATTGACACAAGAATAAGCAGAAATGCCACTCTTTTTGAAATCCACTGGTTAGAGTAGTGTTGAAAAAGATTTCATCTGCAGTATGAAAAAGCATTATGGCCTTTTTATTTTAACATTTAATTTTCTTTTCATGAACAATATGTAATATTTTTGACTATTGTGGTAGGGCAAAGTATTGTCCATTTATAAGCAAACACTTCATGTTCTATATAGGTGAAGAATGCAGTTACAGAGGGAGACAGCAATACATGCTATTTCAAAAGGTGATGTTCTTTCAACTGTTGATGTTAAACGGGGAAAAAGAAAAACGATTTCAGAGGAAATCAGTGTCTATAATATTATACTATATGTATAGTATTATATATATTGTAGTGTGCATTAGTGTGTGATAGATGAAAGTAGGGTATGTAAGGGGAGGAATGGTAGAACTGAACCCTTAAATGTCTGTTTGGTTTATGAATCCATCTTTGTAGAGATAGCGATAATAGTACCAAAAGAGAGACTTCAGTGATGCAGTCTCTCTGTGGTCCTTCTTTTTTGTAACATCCTCTTCAGTATTCAAGCAGTATTCTTTAAAAATACAGCCTTTCTTCTTTCTTAGGCAGATCAGTCTGGCCATCATTACACTGTAATCATCCAAAATAGCCTATTTTCACAGATGGAGAAAAGCAATGGTGGTGGGAAGTCTGAGAAGATCACCAAGCTGGATGCTCATCTCAAGAGAAACAAATATAGTCATATGCAATTAATTTAATTTAATATTCTTTTGATTTCATAGTAGAGTAGAGCTATACTCTAAGAAAAATAGTTTTGTTAGCCATGAAAACAAGGTCAATTCCCATGGTTTGTACTGAGAAGTTGATTCCTGTTAATATTTCTAAGGATACGTTAACATAAAGTGCTTCTCCATGGCAAAGGGAGTCCTCTATGCTAGACTGTGTAGGTGTCTGCAAGTATTATGTCTGTGTGCAACTCTGACTTTGTATTCTCATCAGGCAAGAGAAGCTTTGATTTGGGAAGCCCCAAAATTTTACCTGCATTTACAGCTACAAAGCTGAAGAACAGAGAAACTAAGCAATTTTAAAGCCACAGATCTAATCTCTGATGAGAGAACTAGGACCTTCTGAGCCCAGAACTTAACTTCGTAGCAAGTGTTATTGCTGGCATTCTTGCAGCACTCCTCTTATAGAAAACTAATCTTGTCCATGAGGCATGCTACAGGGATATTAAGATTCATATCACAAAATACTGTAACTTTTAGGACATAATATTGTCCTCAGTATTGGCATCTTGCCTCCCGTGGAACCAGATGATCTTTAAGGTCTCTTCCAACTCAAACCATTCTTTAATTCTATTCTGTGATTAATCTAAACTTGTCTTTAATAGCCCTTACAGATGTTGTGGTTTTAATTACCTGTGATTTTAATTACCCGTGATTTTAATTACCCATGGTTTAGGGAAGACTGGCTTGTTGGTTTAGTGCTTATTTAAATTCTTTTTGGAAACTAAGGAGCCTCAAATGGTAAAAAATTGCATGTTTTATTGTCAGTTTTTTTCCAAATAAATTGACAATTTCAAAGACTTAAATACTTACAGCCCTACTCTCAGTTAAGACTGTGAGCAGGCGCAAAGGGATTCGTGACCACGTTTGAATAATAAGATACTGCACAGAGTGAATGAAAATTGTAAATTCCAGCCCTGTGCTGTTAGTGAAGTGTCAATGCTCCAGAGGCATATAAAATTGTGGCTGAAAAAAAGGCTTTGAAAGGAAAGCAGAATATAGACAACTATGAATGAAGCTTTAAAGGTACAGAGAAGATGACCTGAGAGTAGAGTGAAAGTACATCTTGCATCTCTTCCCTTCTCCCCACTGATATTTTGCTCACAAGCTTTTAGAAAACAGCAGTGACAAGTTAATGCTTTACACCAATTAACATTTTCTCTATGTTAGACTTCAAGGTTTCTGCATTCTTGAGGAAATTGAAATTGTATTATAATGGTGGTGTTTAAATTCAGTCATCTTCTTATGCTGGTGACAAATGAGAACCCATTTGCTTCTGTATTTTCACTTATTTCATTCAGTGGTGGTCACAATATTGACTGTTAACTCCCATGCCTGGTAGGCAAAAGGGCTTTTGTTTGAATTTGGACTGGTGCTATCATGCCCTAAATCAAAAACAGTTTCCAAAACTGAGGCACATGTTGCATTCATTTCACTGAATTTTTATTTCCTCTTTTGAAATTCAAAGTCCCATGGGATGGGTGTCCATCTTCTTGGTCCTGTGTAAGAATTTTTCTAAGACTGTTGGATCTACTATTTGCCTCCAGACAAAATCCATTCTTCAGAGAAGCTGTTTATGTGCTGGATCGGAATTGACTGATGCCATCTGTATGTTGATTTTCACATGCTCTATGCACTTATGCCCTGAAATATGAAAGTTTTCTTTATTATACAGATAAAATCAGAGCAGAGATATGTTGAATTATATTGCTTTTCTTGGTGTATAGTATTCAAGTGTAATGAATCCTTATTTTTTGCTTTTTAATCACTAGCTACTGGTATGGCTAACCTAAAAATGAAGTTGAGTACCAATATGTTTTGATGTAGCAGTGCATCAGGCTTTACTACTGTATCTTTATATCTAAATGAATTCTTCTTCCTATTTATTTCTTGGTGTTCTGCTTTTTTATGTCCATGTGCAGCAGTTTTATGGTTGAGAGATTTTTTTCTAAAGCAAATGATGAATGTGGCTTTACTCAAGAATTTTAATGCAACAGATGCATTCACTTACAGTAGAACCTCAAAGACTCTTTGACAGCAAAATGAAAATATATTAGTTTGTCAGTAAAGGAATTTTAAATTTCTTTCTAACTTAGATAAATGCAACAAAGTGTGTTTTTTGACATCTCATAAGTTAAGTTGATTCCAATAGAGTTGTACATTGTTAAATATGATAAAACATAACATTAGGCCCTTGACTGGAAAATACAGTACAGAACAAACTGGAATTGATTTGTTCTGAGGTTTGTTTTTTCTCGTCTGTAGCCACATTTTATATGTGGTCAGCATGATTTTGTGTGAGTTAACTGAAAATCTGACAGAGACTATAGCAATATGATTTTTTTTTTCTTTGAAGTGCAAATACAACTATGAGATATATCACTCTGATTAGCTGGTGGTCATAGTAAGCCTGCTACAACCACATTGCCTAAGCCAGCAGGCAGACACCAACACACAGTATGATTCTATGATTCTATACTAGGTCTCAAATTCATTATTAGAAACAATTGCATAAGATCTTATTTTTGAGAAACCCGACTTGGTATCTACACATATTTGGGATTCCCAGTGCAGGGTCACAATGCAACTTTTTTATATGTTGTAATTGATTTTCATCAGTATCAGCAATATATTTAGCATTGGTGTTGTTATTTCTTACTTAGATGTTTACCTCTGAATCAGCTTCTTGTAAGTGCAGCTTTTGACACAGCTGGCTAGTTTGCATTTACTGCAGTGCCATTTTATCAGATTTGTTCCAGAAGCAACTGGGAACATATAAGTCCTAGAGGGTCATTCTTTAAATGGTCCTTGTAGAAAACTCAAGGGAAAAAGAATAGTAAAGTGAATTAATTGCATGTACTGTGCAGCAAGCCCTTCTAATGGTCATTAGTTGTCTTTTCATCAAGGTTTTAACACTATCCCCCGGAACCAGGGAATTTGAGAATTGGTTTTCCTGGTATTTTAACCCAGATGGTAATTATAGTTGATAATAGTAATTGTAAAATTTTGTCTGACAGTCAAGAAATAGTAAGAATAGCAGGTGAAGCACTTTCAGCAGGAATAAAGAATAGTGAGAATGCCATGTCTGTCCCAGAACTGCATTTTCATATACTGCATTTTTGAACATGTGAATTTCATTAAATTTATTTTACCTTCGACTATTACTATGTTCTTGAAATGATTTTATATCTCTGCAGATGTTTTGGATTTCCATCCTTCTGTAGGTGTATCCAGTGCTCTGTACACAAAGCAGATTCATCAGTAGGCTGTAAGACAAATTAGGGTTCTTGGGGGCTTGCAAAAGATGTGCAGTGTTTATTTTGAAAGTGGTATGTTTAAACACTTCATGCTGGTTTCTGTTAGTAAATACAGAGCTACAGTTTAAACTGCCTATGTGAACATCCGGACAGATCAACAATATCTGACTATTATGTCTTACATTTTAGCCTTTTGCCGAAACCAAGCTGAGAATAGGCCCAGTTCCAGACTATACTGCTTGTTCTGTTGGAAATATTATGTTGACCATCTGATGACTGGAATTCCCTAGGTTCTTTTTGGTTTTAAATCAGAAAAGACTGTCTTTTATTCATTTGTCATCCCTAATTAGAAACTGCTGGCAGTGTAGTCCCCTAAACATCTTTTACCCATTCCATTAAGTATAGTGAGGGGAGAGGTTGTTGCATACTCTCTTTCCCAGGTTGCCCATACCACTGTGGATGATTGACTACACAGTTTTCTGAAGAGCTGGCAGACTGGTTAGTGATTGTCTCCTAAGAATTGGCTTTGGGCAGGGGCAGGTAGGAGCAATCAAAGTTTAGGACTTCAGGAGTACATTGCCCAAACGTGTCTATACTTTTTGATTAGTGGTGGTGGACACCTGGCTTCAAATGGATGCTGTGTAGTCTGTCACCAGCTTGGGTCAAAGACGGGTTGCAAACTCCACCTCAATCCTGACCACACAGACCAGATGAAGATCTCACCTCTGCCCCACACCCCTAATCTGGGGGCATTTGGTAGGGCTTCATCATGCAGTTTATAAGCCCTCCTGTTGTGATGCATAAGCCAAATGTCACAAAGCTGACACGTCCTGATGGGGTTAAGTCCACATACGTTTACATGCTCTTATTTCTAGGAGGATTTTCATTAGCTCACTTTCATGATATTTGTGCCTGTAGCAACATAATGCAAACACCCGAGCCAAGCTGGCTTGCTACAGACAGGTGTATTTATTACAGGAACAAGTGAAACCTCTCACAGTGTCTGATGATTGGGGGCTTTGCCCTTCTTGGGAATGTGCCAGCCCCTTTCCTTTCTTTAGATGATAATTGGCTCATTTAAAGGATCTACTAAAATGATAGACTAGGGACTCTTTCAAAGGTGATAAAAACAATTATTGGTGCTAGTAGTTATTCTCTTTTGTCATATTTTCCTTTACAACCTTGAGAGATGTGGAACAGGATGTGTAAGTAGGATTTTTTTTTTTTTTTGAGGGGGTGACTTTATGTACATATTCGCTTTCATTAAGAAATACAGAGGGTGTATTACAAAACATGTTACTATCTAGTTGACAGTATTATTCAGCCTTCCCAATGCAGACAGNTGGGGAAAAGGGTTTTTTAAATAGTTTTTTTTTTTTTTTTTGAGGGGGTGACTTTATGTACATATTCGCTTTCATTAAGAAATACAGAGGGTGTATTACAAAACATGTTACTATCTAGTTGACAGTATTATTCAGCCTTCCCAATGCAGACAGGATTGAATGCTGCTTTAAGTACGTCATTGAGTCTTCCCAAGATGTCAGAATAGTCAACGTGTCTCATTCTTCATGTGTAAAATCAGAAAATGCGCAGAATTACTGAAATGCTCATTGCTGAAACATAAAGTGTAATTCAGGAGCAAGAATAAAATGTGGATCAGTCTAAACTACATAGAAGTACTAAATTTATTTTAACTTCTCTACAGTGAACCCACAATCTTGTTAACAATGTGTGCAGGAGCATGGATGCAGCTCCCTGTAATATGCTTTAATCATTGTATCACTTTACTTTATTGTTTCTGTATGTATATGATCCTAGAAATAAGAAAGATAAAGAAATTCAAAATTACTCAGTCAACAAATTGGCTAAAAAAAGGCAAAAATTGTCAAAAAATTGGCAGAACAACAGGGTGGACAACATTATAAAAGTGACCATTTTATTGCAAGAGAGGTAATGAGCAGGAGATGAGGCATCAAAGTGATAAGGTGGAAAAGAGTAGGTGTGGAAAGAATGATGCAAAAAGTTATGCTCTTGGGCGAAAAATCACATGATGATCTATGAAATTAGTGAGGAAAAAAAGATGTGATGAAGTGAAATTGGATTTAATGAGGTAAAAGGAAGGTGATTAGGGACAGAAGAAAAATAGAATTTAGTGATGAGAAAATCCTATTAAATTATCCAATGAATCTTCTTGCCACTCAGAGACTTCCCTTCTTTCTCTTCCTTCTCCCCAGGATATTTTCCAGTGTAGCTATGTCAATATCTAACTATACACGAATGCAATTTTTTCACATGAAGCATTTCACTAACTCTCTGTAGGACCAGGAAAAAGATACAAGTGTACACCTGGCATGGAGTCATAACCTTCAGGCTTGTTGTCTACATAGAGTGCTAGTGCTTTGCAAAGGCTGTGTGTGTAAATGTAAACTTTTTAAGGGCTTTTCTGTTTAAAGTGTTTTTTGAGGGAGATTATATCCATTCATTATATCTGATATTATATATGCAATAAATGTCGTTCCATTTTTTCCAGTAATCTCCATTGCATAAGTTAAATCTCTTGCCTTTGTGTCATTCATTTGATACTAACATTGTTCAGTTCCGTATTGCAGCATTTTAAAATCCAAGCAAAATAGATAGGAACAGAAATGTAGTGTACACAGCAGACGGCTTTTCATTAGGAATTGATCAGTTTATCTGGATTACAATCAGAAGGTAAATTTCACAGTATCTGTGCTGTTTCTTTGGTTTCTTTTATGGATTGACAGGAAAATTCAACACTTCATGCTTTAACAAAACCACTCCTAAGGCTCCAAACAACAGCAGTCACTGTTGCATTCTCAATGTGTGACCTTTCTGCTTTGACGTCATGGATGGCAAAAATATGCCTATAGGTTAAAATTTGATATGTTTGGAGAGTAGGATAGAAATGCCAGCAAAATTTCATATTTTCCACAAAAAGTGGTTTAACAAAACATGTCTTGATAGAATTCAAGGATAATTCACACTTTTGTGTGAAACAGGACTCTCTTCAAGTCAGTGAGCTGGTGTGATATGTGTGTGTGGGGGGATCATGTCCGAAAAAGCAGTAGAACCTACTGCAGAGTAGTTAAACTGTAGTTTGATTTGCATATAGAAAGTTTTCCTGTGAAGTTGCAGTAGAACTGATGCATCGATTAAAGCCTCAGTCCTAAAATGGTGTGTTTTGCAGAGTGGAAGGCAGCTAAATTGACCAGCATTTCTGGAGGTCTCCCGATGTTTTAAGGATGACTAATGAACCAGTTTTTAAGGTTTTTCTTTATTTTTCCTGTGGCAATAGTTTTAGGCCTTCCAAAAGGCTTTTTGAAGACTCTTTTGCAGGAAAAAAAAGATATCCAGGAACTAAAGTTAATGCAGTTGTCATAAAAGAAATATGTTGGTTTGGTCAAATCATAAAACTTCTTGGAGCATACTGTTATGCTTATCCTAAAAACTGGGAATACTAAGCAGAAATAAATGTGTGGTAACCAAGTCTTACACCTCTGTGTCCTTCATGGAAAAACATTTTGAGTGCTTTAGTTCCACAAGTCTATTTGTTCAGCTTGAAGTACATTTCAAAACTGTTCTAGTCAATTAGATAAGCTTGATGTTGTTCAGTGATATTTTTAGTTTTCAGTGCCATAAAGTTGCAAGGCAGTTCCCTTAAGCAGTAGTCCCTATGACACAGAAGGTGCTGAAATCAAAATTGAGCAAGCTGCTTTTATTTCCTATAGTATCTGGCCAATACCCCTGTCTCTCTGTGAATTCATGTTACTCCCATTGCCATGCTGAAGATGCAGTTGGCAGCATTTTAGAGAAAACAGAGACTTAACTAAGTTAGTTAACTTAGTTAACTTAGATTTAATATTCAAATAAAGCCTGTGTCACCAGGATTTTGGAAATCTGCTTCGGTGAGTACGAAGTAAGGGCATTCCTAATGGCTGTGAAAAAAAACAAAAAATTATAAAGTAATGATTTGAAGGCAGAAATAAATGTACATTTTTTAGCTCTGTGCTGTATCTGTTTCTTAAATACTTGGTATTAACAGTAAAAACTGCATATTAATCCTAAACCCTCTCTTCTTTACTGGGAAGTTGCACACAGAAGCTGCTATGCCAGCTGGTTCTCCAGCCATATGAGTAGTCTGTGTTTGTAGTGATGGACCAAACACCCGCTTTTCCACCTACCAGTGATTCTTGCTTTAGGTTTTGGGCAGGTTCCTGCTCTGTGTGTGTACCAAAGACTGAAATCATATATAAACAGAAATTTGAGAGGAAGACAGCAAGAAAGAAATTTTTAAGGAATATAAAATGAAACACTATAGCTTTTGAAAGCTAAAGGAGGCTTGAAGTGGTGAGAAGAAAGTATTCTAAATTTATAATGAAAATTAATTATGCATTCATTGCATTTGAAGAGGTCAGACATGATGAATCTAAATAGTACATGAGAATAAAAGCCATCTTTTATATTACAGGCATTACAACAGGGTGATATGAGGGAAGCAGAGAAATAAAGGAATCAAAGGGGGAAAATTGCAACACTGAGGCAATAAGTAACAAGAACATTAAATTGAACAGACTTTTTTTGTGACTAAATTGATTCATGATTTTCAGGCAATTCAAAATAATGATAATTTGTTAGCCATAAAATTATACTGGAAAAATGTTTAAAGCTGCTGAGAAAGTTAATAAAAGAAGGAATTTCAAAGTGGGTTCTCACCAGCTTGCAGCAACCTTTACAACTACTGTACAGTGGATTATTTTTTCCTTTAAGCTTTGTTCCTTTTTTACATGCAGTTGCTATTTGTGATTCTTGCCTTAGTGGGGAAAATACTGATTTATTTTTTTCTGTCTTTTGCTATCTCCTGTCACATCTGTCCTGCTTTCACTATCCCATTTCATTTGTGAATATAGTATATGAACAAATTGATTAAACACAACCCTGTGCAAATGCCATATGGGATAATTAGCTGTAGGGCTAAGGCAGAGTATGTTGCTCCACTTTCTGGGTTACTGGAGCAGAGAGTTATTCTTAGCAGGCCCGGACAATACTGAATAGCAGCGGTAGAAATACAGCATAACCTCTTTGCTTAACACTATTTTAATATATGTATTCTGGGGTGCGTGGAGGTATTGCAATACTCAGCTACCTTTCTGTTTAGAAACTCAGGCCCTTTGGACGTGGGGATTCTATAGCTTTCATGTGGAGTTGGGCAATACTTATACTGGTATCTAAACCGTGCTGTCAGACCCGCTAGTTTATTTTTACTCAAGGTATTACTATGGAGCTTGAGAAGGCACAAATAGTGCATGTGTAGTAGCATGCCTAGGAAGTCAGAAACTCACATGGACTTTCCCAGCAAAGGCATACCTTTAAGAAAGTTCCAGGTAAAGGAAGTCCTTCCAGAATTTCATTTCTATAGCCATGAGGTAAGCATTGTCAATAGCAAGCAAAATCAGAACTTAGTTGTTAAAAAGGTAGAAAAAAAATGTAGAACAGCAAATAGTAAATTGTCATCTCAGGCTTTCACAAAACAAGACTTTGGAGAAATAAAGAGTATTTTTCCCCAGAGGGTATTTTGTTGTACCAAGTTTCCCATGGGGTGCAAGGTAACCAGAATGGGATAGTGTACCAGATAATTCCGATACAGCAGCTTTTATGATTCACTGGTTTTAATATTTGAGGCAAGCTTCTAAACCATTGTATGTAACCTAATACCATTATTGGTTTTATTTTTTTTTTATCAAAAATATATTCTTCCTTTATTTAGTCTATACTGAAAGTGCCACCATAATCCCTAGAGCCACAATTAAATAACCACAGTCAGGTTGAATCAATGCCAGTTATTCTGAAGAATATTACACTGTAATTGTGGAGCATGGCTCTCTCTGTCCTGACAAATACAATTACCACTGCAACCCTAATCTAAAGTTCATCTAATTAATGTAATAAGTTATTTACCAATTAAATATTTAACACATGTATTGTCCTCATATTTCAGAATCCTAAGTGTTCAGTGTGATTATCTATTGATTATCAATTGATGACTAGTTACAGCACTGTGTTTGGTGAAAATCCTAACAAGTGTAACAGCCAAGAACAGTGTTGGGCTTTTAGTGCATGGAATTTTTGTGAACCTGATAAGGAGTGTCAGGTTTTCATGTTGCATTTCCTTTTCCCTTTTATTTTTCTACTCTTCACCCTCATAATTATTATTGTGAGTGTGGAAAATGTGCATGATATGTCTCTTTATCCCCAAAGTGCTTGGTGTCAGTGACTTCTCAAGCTTTGCATTGCATTTTGAACTGACAAATGGTTGGGCTGGCACAATTCTAATACATTCATCAGTGGTGAAACCACTCATTAACATATCGTATTTTATTTGAGGACTTCACAGTCCACTCCTTTAACACTGAAAAACTGATTTACATTGATTTACCATTAGGAAGTTTTCCTTTGCAAGGCAGTTCTGCACAACTGTGTGTTGGGCTGCTAACACCTATGACCCCTTATTTGCTGTTGGCTTTACAGAGCCCAGGTGTAGGTCTTGTGGAGTTCCTTTTGATGAAGTCTGAGTACCTTGACTATGATTATACGTTAGCTTTAAATCAGCTTCCTTTTTCAAGCAGTTAGTGCACTATGTAAAATGAGATTATCTACGGGAAGCTGTACTGAAGATAGGCTTTCCTTGTCAAACAAGGAAGTCTAGCGCAAGGTCACAAAACACACCATTGCTCTTTGACTTGCTTATGTTAGTGCCTTTGCATTACCAGTCAGGTCTATCAGCTTTTCATTTGCCTTATGAGCAAAGTCATGAGCACTGGGTAACCAAATGCAAATAATACTCTCCCTTCTCCATGAAACTCATAAGTGGGTATAAGGTAGTTTTGAGAAAAGCAGTTGTAGATGTCCAAGGGAAAAAAAGACTAACAAAAAGATGGTCTAGCCTCCTAACAGCAGACTAGATCAGGGAGAAGTTTGTTTATTGGGGAGGAAATACATAATATAGGACAAGCATTTCCTATTTTCCACTTATCATTTTAATATTCTCCAAGGGCATAATTTGATTCCAATCATTACTTAAATCTTGCCTGAAGTTTGACTTGAAGATTAAATTCCTATCCTTTTCCAACTTCTTTGGGGTGTTAAACAGTAACAAAACTTTGGGGTTTTAAACAGTTTCTGTGCCAGTGATTTTGCCACTTTGTTGGGCAGCCTGTTCCAATACCTGATCATCCTTTCAGTGAAGAAATATTTCCTAATATCCAGCCTAAACCTCCCCTGGTGCAGCTTGAGGCTGTGTTAATGTTTTCAGAAAAAGCGAATACCTGTTTGTAATAAGCACAATCGTATTTCCTGTCCTGACAAGTACTTATGATTTCCCTGATTTCCAGTTTTATATACCTCACCCTGTGAACATACACATTCCACTGCTGTAACCACTCCATTCCTTATGCAAAACCAATCTGAACAGTTGTGACTTGTCTTATTGTTTTGGAATTAGTATATCTATGTTTTCTTCTATGGCAGGGGATTTGCATTCGGTAGTTGCCATGCTTCTATCCCATCATGAGACATTCTTCCACGAGAAGCAGAAAATAATGTAATGCAACCAAATAATCTTCTCACCACCGACAGTAGAACTTTAGAAATGAAAATGTTTTTTCCCATAACTAACCTGCATACCTTTTCTCAAGGAAATGTGAGACCACTTGTGCTATGAACTGGACTCACCTCTTTGTTGAGCCAATGTTAAAAAGGGTTCTGTGGTTGCATTTCTGGGGCAGTTCCAATGAAATTCTGGGTGCTATCCAGCACTGTAAAACAGAGCTGAATTTGACTCATTAACATGTTTTTCTTCAGATATAAGATTTGATATCACTGATGTGCTACTGTAGTGTGCTGCTTTTGCAGTTGTATTTGTTCCTTTGAAGTTGTGTCTATGATGATGTCACTGGCAAGGTAGGTCAGACCCACAGAGGTGTATGAGAGTCAGGTGGAGACTACTGTGGGCTATGAGAGTGCTTGTGACCCAGAAAGCAGCTCAGAAGTGCATTTACTCTGTGTGCTGACGACATACTCTGTTTTTTCAAGAACTCAGTTACTCATTTTCCCACCCTATTATATTCACTGGACAAGTTCCACATAATTCACGATCAGCATAAAACTGAGGTCATACCATTAACATTTTTTTGGCATTAATAGCTATATGTATTTTTTTTTCTTTTTAACAGAACACGAGTTTGAAATAAATAAATTTTAAAAAAACCTAAAGGCAACTGTAGTACCTTGTAGTTCAATGCCTTGGTCTTACAAAAAGTGAAGGTGCCTAACAGTACCTGTCAGTAATTGCTCAGTAATCCCAAAAATCAAGGCATCTGCTTCAGTACATGAGTGTAAATGCCACTGTCTGACTTAAGGGTCCTGTGTTGTTTGTACTTTTTTCCCTTCATAGTTTTTTAAGGCTTGGAGGGTCTTTTCCCTGACACTGAAGTTAACCACCAACAACAAGAGACTGACATCTTGAGTGTCTAAGTTACCAAAAAAGCAAAGGAATCTCAGATTTTGGACGTTTAATATCTGAGCTGTTCATCTTTGTCCATCTGTGAAGTTGCAGCATTGACCCAGAGGTCTGTGAGATTAGTTGAAAGGCTAGAAGAGTGTTGCAGTTTTTAAAAGGCCCTAAATGCTTTGTGCAACCACTCCTGATTTTCAGTAAGATGTATTCCCTTCCTGAACATTTATACTGAAACTCCTGAAGGACAGATGGTAGAGAAACCACTCAGTGACTGACTTTCAGGCTACCCTGGGCTTCATAATTTTTGGTTTCAATTCTGTTTTAGCTGTGATGGTTTATGACTATAATAACTATGACTATAAATAACTAAGTAGTTATTTTAAGTATGTATCAGATTTGAAGTCTACGTTGTTATTTAGAGTTTTAAGACACAAAGTAGATATATAGCGAGCATAGTTACAAACATAATTCCTAGCACTTGACAAACTTCCCCAGATAAGTTGAGGTTAGT
The DNA here is from genome assembly GCA_002631895.1 of Agapornis roseicollis. Classification (NCBI taxonomy): domain Eukaryota; kingdom Metazoa; phylum Chordata; class Aves; order Psittaciformes; family Psittacidae; genus Agapornis; species Agapornis roseicollis. The sequence goes on along the minus strand of NDXB01011304.1, from coordinate 20,634 downwards.
TTTTTGGAATGGTATTTTTTTTTAATTTTCATGTGCTTGTGGAGGTATTGGCCTATGAATGCACATAGATATCTCAAAGGTGAGTGCTAAGAGGATGATGCCAGACTCTTTTCAGTGGTGCCCCATGATGGGATGAGAAGGAGTGGCCATAAACTAAAACACAGGAAGTGTCACCTCAACACAGGAAGAACTTCTTTACGTTGCGGGTGGCAGAGCACTGGCACAGGCTGCCCAGGGAGGTTGTGGAGTCTCCCTCTCTGAAGAAATTCAAAACACACCTGGACATGTTCCAGTGTAACTGCTGTAGGTGGCAGGGGGGATGGACTAGATGATCTCCGGAGGCCTCTTCCAACTGTAACGATTCTGTGATTAGGTAGGTGTTCTAGAGTTCATATTGTTTTATATTGTATTGTGCATATCTAAAATATCCCTATAAAGATAATTGCATTATTAAAATGGCTATTACCAAATGAAGGAGGTGTTTGGGGAATTTTGAGATTAAGTCAATATTCAGAAGGTTGGGTCTTTCTATTACATCTTTGTGCTCTGCCTTGCATTTGCCTTGTGGCATCCTTTTCCTAGGCTGTCCTTTCCTTCCTGTCATTGTCTGTAGTGACACTATTCCAACCTGGCTTTTTCCCGTGGACTCTTCTTGCTCTCCCAGTCGCTTGTAAAGGCTTGAGTTGCAAAGGAGGCTGTTGTGTATTTGGGTGATTAAAGCTTTCATTTCAAGTGTGCAAAGCAGACATTGAACTTCCAAGTCATAGGTTATTTTTCTACTCAGTCACCCATTCCAGATGTGGTCCGTACCAGGACCTGCTCTGTTTCATTACCTTTTCTCTCATTATTCCTCAAAATCAGAAAGGCATTGCTTCAGCCACTGTCTGCTCCCGTGATTCAGGGAATACAGAACCAGGAAAAGTTCACAGGACTTGTTTCTGGACACCTGTATTTAATGATGCTCTTATGTGGATTTTGGAAGAACTTGTAGTTAAAAATTATTATAATTCAGTCTTTACAAACACTCTTGTGAACATTTCATAGCCATGGCCAAGCAGTTCTCCATGTTTTGTGCAGACAAGGAAAGATGGTTTCAAAGGAAACATTCTGTGCCTTTCTAGATGACATCCTGCTGCTTCCCAACCATTTATTTGTTAGCCTTTTTTTCTTTTTTCCCCTCCATCATATATTAATTCCGTCTCTTCCTCCTTCGGAGACAGATGGTGAGCTGGTGATACTAATGAGCTCCCCGCTGCCCAGGGAAGGCAGACTGAAACGCTTTGTGTTCTGAGAGCTAACAGGCTGAGCACCCTCACTAAGGATGTAACACATGAGATGAAAGGTTTAAGGCACAAATACTGTAGCAGACTTTTTTTTCACATGCACCTATGAACTGTGTTTCCCCAAGAGAACAACTTCCCAAAACGGCCTACCTAATAGTCCGATCTAACTGTGTTTATTGGGGTATTACTGTGAATGATACAATAATCCCTCTCTTTTATGGAGATGGAGAGAGCATTAGGTTGTGGACACATGGCAATTGAATGCCCTGCTTCTCTGGCATTAGCACACTCAGAAATAAAAACAAAGAGCACTTGCTGTTCCTCAGAATGCATCTTTGAACATTATAAAAACTTTCTTGGCAGAAAGCCACTCTTTTCTGGGCTGAATTTAAAAAGAATGCAATTAATTATAGGAGCCACAGACCTCTAAGGTAACAAAATGCAATTATCTAGGGATTCATGATGGATTCAGTTATGCCTTGTTTAAAATGTAACAGGATTGTCAAAACTGACTTTTACTAAGGATGCAATTAAAGAATGATCCAGTTGGCCTGGAATCTAATGGCTGCAGTTGTGTGGCCAGTTCAAGGCTGCCTACAAAGTTCTCAAGTGGTGGTAGTTATGTGAGTTCTGCACGATCCTGTGGAGTTTTTCAAATGAATTGGTAATGATTCTGAGAACTTCTGTAATGGATTCATTAAATGTTCTCTCTCCAGCAGAGATCACAGAGAGAGATGTGTCCCTTTCTCTGCACTCAGCAGAAAGACTACAGACACAAGATGTCTAATTGAGGGAATGTGAGACATTCAGTTTTTGTGTTTAAAACCAAATAAATACTAGTATCTAAATACTGGTCTTTTAACATGCGATCTCTTTCTCAAGAAACAGCATTTTGCTACTAGGATTGAGAACATTAAAAACTCCAGAATTTGCTTTCAATTGCTACATAGAGATATACCACGTAAATTTGAGGGATGGATAGTAAATCTAACTCTAACCTGACCAACTATTATAGCTGATAAAGAGATATTGGTCTCTTATCAAAGCAGGTGCTTTGATATCTGTGATGAGGAATAGTACCCAGTCCACATTTAAGTTAATTACTGTATACTAGCAAGTAACAGATGTGCTGCAGATGGCTTGGGTGATTAAAATAAAAAAGCTCACAAATAAAGATTTTACAGGTTTGGAAGCTAACAGTAAATAAATGGGTGAAAAAGCACTATATCAAAACTCAAATATTTTAGTAATTGAACTAAAACGCTATTTGTTTCCTTATTATCAGTTAGTTGCTGTGAATAGGTTTAAAACAAGATAATGAGTTGCAGACTTACAAACAGAGATGTTTTTCCTGTTTGAATTTGCTAGTAATATGCCAACATTTACTCTAGGAAAATGTGTATGTACTCTCTTCTTGTTTCTGTGCTTTCACCAGTTTTCAGTAAGAACATAAAATAAGGGTCAGTCTGAAAGTGGCTGACAGTCTCTTTAGAATGCACATTTACATTTACTGAAACGAAAGCTTTTTACAGGTATGTACTGGTTTCACCAAGAATGCTTTTACAAGTGTTTCGAGTTTATGACTGGAAATTTTGCCCTGAAAGGAGATGTATAGGCAGGCGAACACTAATCTCAGAAAAAAGCAAGGTGGTCCTGTAGGCAGTATAGAATCAAGCTGAACCAGAGGTTCCCACAGGACTAGTGGGTATCTTCACCATAAGGTGTTTTGCTCTTCTGGGATGTTGCTTCTTCCATGTTTTTTGTTGTTTTGTTTTGTGGTTTGTTTTTTTTTTTTGTTTGTTTGGGTTTTTTTGAGAAATACCTTGATGAGTCTTAATTCCTCCTTATTTTCATCCTAACTCAAACCATGGCATTTTATGGATTCTCAGAACTTTCATATGACAAGAAAACGGTTTCCTGCATAGCTGCGAAAGGTGCCATTGTAAGGTGAGAAAAAATGTGAAACGTTAGTAAAGGAAATGATACAGTCTGTAAGTTAAGCATGTAGGGGTGGGTTGGCCCAATTTCCAAATTAATAATAAAAATTTAGACCACCTTCCTGTGAGATGCCACTAGATATGTGATGTAACATTGAATTTGTCTAAAGGAATCTTGTATATTCAGTAGCATGTATAGGAGACCCATCAAACTGTAGTACTCTGGTCTGGATTAAAAAAAGAAAATTAATCTTGTTGAAATTGTTCATAAGTAAGTTTTTGTTGCTTTATTGTTTCTTTTTCTCATGGGATCACAAGTGATACTTTATCAGCAAAATAATATATGAATGTTTTAGTTTAAGAGGGTATTTTTAATGTTAGGTGAAATAACTACTTTTCAAAAGTGATGGATAAATACAGGTGAATTGCTACAGCTGTTTTTGCAAATATTTATTAAGAAGGGATCATAAACAAGTAAGAAGAGAAAACTCAGCCTCTACTATTGGTGATTATAGTTTGCTGTGTGCAAGCAGAATATCAGATAGCCCTACTCACTGCACAGAACCATGGAAGTTTCTCCCCATATTTTAAGGCATTCTACTTTTTATTCTAGTAAACCTTTGTACTATATAGTCATTTACACTGTATTCACATTTTAGTAGCTCTGGTAGTAGAATCACAGAACACTTTGCTTATGTTTTTTTCTTCTATCCATTGTAAAAACAAACTTCCCGCTATATTCCCCTGACCTTTCTCTTTCACTCCTGCAATACTCCATAGTTATCTCCATGTGCTTTTTGGAAGGATAAGGGGCAGTAAGTACTTGCTGTTGCTGATGAGGAATTGTGTGACTGCTATCAAGCCAGTGGCTGTTGCCTGCCAGACCCCCTCCTGGCCTTTCCATTCACCTTTCCCTCAGTGGAGATGCTAATTGGGTCTGTGGCCTTTATCCAGCTATTGCTATTCATAAAACTTGAAGGAGTTCAGGATTTTTGAGAGCACTCTTTCTCTAAAACGTCTTCCAAACTCCATTTGGGATAGGGAAAGGAATGGAAAGAGAAAACAAATGATTCTCTAAGTCTTGTTTCCTTAGGGGCTCAGATTAAAGATGTGTGTCTAAGGACTTGTCTCACACAGTATCAGTCAAGCAGAATGCATTCTATGGTGTACAGATATAGTGGGGAAGATTAATTATGGAGGACATCAAGAATGTAAAACTGTGCCTCTACTGCCATGTGATAGTTTTGGGGTTGTAGAATTTCAGAAATGGAGTTTTCATTTGTTCAGTCATTTGTTCATATGTTCTAGATAGATGTTACCTGTTTCCAACCGTTTTTCCTCAGGTCGTACCCAGGGATGACAAAATTGTGTGCATTTTTATGTACGTGTATATATATATATATATGATATTTTGTTTGAAAAAAGTGTTGCACTGTGCAGTGTTCTGGGATATGAGAAGGTAGATATAAGATGTGCTGCAAAATTATTTCCTTGCAGTGTTCTTTCACTTATAAAATTTGGTTTATGTTAATACTTTCTATCAGTTTGGATTTCTGGATATGGTGGAACGTTGTTCAGAAAAGCTTTGGGTTTGATCAATACAGACACCCTCTTAGACAGGAAGGGGAAAAGAACAATATTGCCTTTTCCTGAATTTGCATCATGAAGCACCTTCTCAGAAATCGCTTCTAAATTTATGTTATGTTATTTGAAGAAGTCCTTCCTTTCCCTTTAGCTGTGAGCCAAATGCCCAGATGAACAGAAAGATGTAAGCTGAAGTATTTAGGATTGTAGTTTGAGCATGTGCTGGTAGCACTGTGTAAACCTGGGAAGCTCTCTCCCAGTAAAGAGAGAGATGCCTTTTCAGTGCTGAATAAACCACCTCTGCTTTAAACATGGAAAAGCTTTGGTTTTTGGATTTAATGAAGCCTAAATATGTCAACATTGGAAGCTCTTTGCTTTTGTTAAACAGTTGTCAGTCTATATTGGCTGACATTGTTGTATTTGTTCTGTCAGAATCCTTTGCAGCTCATCGTTTCCCAAGCTATATGGATTCAGCTCTTCAGGCCTGCCTTTGTATTAGATTGTTCTGTTTAGTTTTAGGATGAACTATATTGGTTCTCTTTTTTTCCCCAAATGTCTTGCTATTTCTTCGGTTATGCATCCTACAAGCACTGATATAAACAAATTATTATGAATAATTCTTTTGAATAAAGCTAGCACAAGAAAAGTGATAGATTCAAAATATCAACTCTGAAAGTTCAGCTCATGTAGGTATTCTAATGCAATCTGATAGTATTCAAAAATTGGCTTCTGAATGTCCAAGACTACAGTTCTTCTGGCCAGAAGCACAAGGCTTTCATGCACATGGAGCTGGATTGTCTCTACAATTCCAAACCTGAAATCACTTGAGCTTGCTCTGCAAGGGATTATGGTTGTTACAAGTGTCAACTCTGTAATCTGCTATCAGATTTCTCCACCAAAAACAGTTATAGTCACAAGGCCTGCTTGGGTTAGTGTCTAGAAAACATATTTTCTCTACAGTTGCTGCAGTTTTTAATTTCTCTTTTCTGTGGTTAGCCTGCAATGGACTGCAGTAAATCACCTCCTTTGCTGCTGCATACCACATCTCGCTTGTAAGTACAATGTCAGAATTATAATATGAATTGTTAATATTCCAATGCTGAAATACTGAAGTTGATGGAAACTTGGCATGTAGGATGATGGGTTTATCAGTATGAGTTCAGTAAAAGGCATGCATGTTTTATTGTTTTACATACTCATTTTCTATGAAGTAATTTTGGAATATCCAGTTCTTAATTTTTGTCCAAAGGTTTTGATGGCCTCCTGAAAAAAAAAACCCCAACATCTAGGGGTTGATAATCAAATGAAGCTACTAGAGAGGAGGCGGGAAGGTGGCCTCAATTCTTTCTGAGAAAGTCATTACTGTTTCACTGGGGAGAAAAAAAAAAGAAATGAATGGGATTCTCTAGACACTGTGTGTTCGGGGTCAGTCAATATTTATTAGTGATCTGGTTGATGGTGTAGGCAGTGTATATGTTAGGTTTGTAGCTGTCATGGAGCCTGAAGGGATTTGTAAGCATGGTGGAAGACAAAATTGGAATTCAAAACTGAGGAAATAATTGGAAAAAGGAAGGAAATCAATTAGTGAGTATAAAGGCAAGCTATTGTGCTTCAACAGGAGCCTTACAGCCATTGATCAAGTGGAAATTTTACAGAAATAAAATTTGAGAATTAAAATGGAAAACAAACTGAATTTTAGTCCTGTTTTGGTGATGCAGAAAAGCCAAACCTCACGCTGGAATACACGTATGTTTGAGTTTACATGTGAAAGACACAAAGTAGTCCTTCTGGTCAGTTCAGGTTTGTTGCAGCATCAGATGGGAGTTAGCATCAGAGGTGAAGGAGGGTCTAGCATGTGACCTGTGGCAAAGACCAGATGAATGTGGGTTAATTATTTTAGAGAAGAGCAGTCAATGGGTGATGCGTTAAAAGTCTCCAAATGTATTTTAAATTGTCAGCAAAGAGGATACAGTCTCCACATGCATAGTGCTAGATGATGACTAACAGGCTTACATGTTAGCAAAGAAAAAACAAAATAGCAATCACGGGAAACTTTGTAAAATTCTATACTGTTTGGATTATTTGCCTGAGGAGGTTGTGAAATCTTTGGTACTGGGGATTAATAAATATATGAAAAAACATCTGTTAGGGATGACAGAGAGATACCTTGGTTGTGGTGGAAATGAAGTGGGCTTCCTTTGAAGAAACTTGCAGACCCGCAACCTATGTGGTTTGTTTGTTGGTTGTGATTCTAATGGCAAATTGATATCAGAAAATAAATTGTAGGGGTTAGGGCTACTTACTGCTTTATGTACTTAAAGCCTGAAAATTTTCACACCTACAAGTAATATGGCCTATATTTAAGTGATAAGAGGGGTTTGTAAATAAGATAGATCAATACTAGTATGCCAATCGATAATTACTTAATGTATCTACAATAGATTAATATCATATGTTCTATTCCTTCAGTATGTGGTAAATTGTATCTTCCTTCTGGAGAACTTATTTTTATTACCGTGCCTAAAATCCCTTTAATCTACACTGACGTCTTGATATAGATAAAATATATTATAAGTATTATGGCTTTTTTTCAAATGTCAGATTGTGAATGTGAATAGGCACATTAGCCTGTGAGTCATTAGAATTTACTTCTAACCTTAGTAGAAGTTTGTATAGTAAAGCAAAATTTGCCTCTGTGGCTTTGCTGTCATTCATACTTCTATGTGATATGATACTTCTCTGTAAAGTAGTATAAATTCAGATGGGAAATAAATGGGAAAGATTATGAGAGGAATAACCTACAAAAGGTTCTAATTGGAATCTGGGAGATGCAAAGTATTCAGTTTCCTTTGTCACTGATTACCTTGCCAGGGTGGAGATGGGCATGGAAGAGCAGGCAGGGTGTGCCCTGTGGTGTTTGAGGTGGATGGGACACCTGAATTAATCCTCTATTGAGGTGAGCAGTAATCCAGTGGTCAGCAGCCATTCTGCCTCTGGCCAGGACTTTGCAGTTTTCATAGAGAAAGCAAGTTTTTGGTCCTATGAGGTGCTTCCTTCATGGCGAATTACAAGTGTGTTGGAAAAGTGTGCTTAGATCTGCAGCAATGGAAGAATTGAGGTTTGCAACACTTTCACTAAGACAGTTATTTTTACAGTAGTTCGATATAAGAGATAGATATTTATAGACACCATGACAGGAAATTGTAATCCTGATTGCTAATTGTGATTTATGCTCAAATCAAGAAGCTTCTTTTAGCTATTTTGTGCTTTGCATTTCTGCCCTAATGCATTTTTGATTCCTTTTGTTACCTTAAATATCCTTCATCCTTTAGATTTGGAAGAATGGATAATTTCCACCAGGCATGTTTGTTCCAAGTTGCTGTATTACATCATCTTCATATCCCAGCAAACACAGTAAACAGTTATTTCTGTCAGCTCTCCTGAATCCCTATGCAATGCTGTAAATTAATTTGATATTGTGCATAGATGGCAGCTCCATTATGAAGCAGAACACGGATATCTGATTGCTGAGCTTAACATTCACTATCATTTTGAAAAATGAAAAGCTATCAGTGGCTTTAGTAGTAGCAGTAGCCCACTGCAGTTACTGGAGGCTGTGAGCATCATGCATGGTACTACTTCAGGACCAGATTTGGAGCTTGGTTTATGGGACTGTTATGTTGTGTACAACCATTACCACTTGAGAACATTTTTAGACAAATATGAATACTCTCCAAACGCATGTGAAGGAGAGGAGCCAAGAAGTGTTTGTGGTACTGACTGATGACATTTGTCATTTTCTGTAGAGAAATCAAATTATGAAAGCTGAAACATTCCAAAATATATTAGAACTAGTAATGCCAAAGTTAAGATTGAATTCAGTATGTTTCCAAGTGGCAAAACACTGTCAGAAAGGCACAAGTGTGGACCGGATGAAGCAGCACTTGTTCTGTGATTAAGTTTATTGGGACAGGTATGGTGACAGTTTTGCATCTCCAATAAATGCAGAACACATCTGCTCAGTCATATTATTGCTTATAGTTCTGTTCAGTCACTTTTCACTTCAGAGAGGAGCAGTGTGCTTGGGGAGTACTTAGGCAAAAGGACATGCATTATTTAGTGCATATGCAGTGCATAAGGATTAATCGAGAGGCCTTGTTGAAGAGCAGAAAGCTCTGTTGTGATCGATCAGGTGAACTAAGAAACCTTTTGAGCTGCTCCTCCTGCACACTTCTTTTGAGTGGGACTCAAGTTGTTGGAGAGAAGAAATGATGTTTTGATTTTGGAAAGGATTTTTGCTTTGAATAGAAATGTTTTCAATGTAAGTGAGTCTTAATCACTTGGATAAGCAGATTTTATGATTAAATAGTATATTTGTGAAAGTCTATACTGAATGACAACAGGAAAATAACATTTACATTTTGAAGCACTCCTTAGAGAATGAATTGTTAAAATGTTCCATATCAGCAGGGATAGTGGTAGCTGGTAAAGAAATGGAAGGATGATGCTGGAATATTTACTTGGTTCTGGATGAACTAGAGGCTTTCCTCTGGAGCACACAGTGACCAGGAGCTCTGGAGCACACAGTGACCAGGAGCTCTGGATTCTGTGATGAAACTCTGACTGGGAAGGGCTGCTGTCAGTAGATCTTGTCTCCTGCGAAGTCTGCCTTATGTGTAGGCAGACTTAGGATTCACAAGGTGCCAGTTAAACAGAAGCAGCCCTACAAGTAGTTGGTACCACATACGTTATGGCATCTAGTGCCAATTCTGGTTTTCAGATCACTGTTTTTTGAAACTGAATTTTTCCTAGGAGCAAACAAAGAGTTAGTAATCTGCTTGTTTCTGCAGGTGCTTATTCTGTGGTTAGAAGTTGGCATCTTTTTTTTTTTGTGGATGGTGTGATTTGGTGGACAATATTCCCTGCAACACAAAGCCTGTTAGAAAAACTATCATCAAAAATGGTAGTGTTCCTCTCACACCAAGGTTTAAGTGACAAGCCAAATTATACCACTGGAACCCAGAGAAGTGACTGTGGCTGTTATTTTTCCCTTAGAAGTCTTCCCTATGTTTGTGTGTGAGGTTGCAATTGAGTTTGGTTTCAGACAGGAAGCATATGGCAATGAGCTGGGGAGCTGTGACTTTGGTGGGACAGATAATACACAAGGAAGCCACACAAGTAATTGCATCTCTTGTGCTTGTGTCAAGCAACAGAATATTGCAAGTTTTCTGTGAATATTAGCTCATGATTGAGAATTAATTTATTCCAGTCCTGTCTAGACATGTCCTGTGTTCATTTTCTACAAATAAACTTCAGCAGCATTTGCCGCATCAGTACATTTTAGGTATACATTACAGAGTGCTTGAGGATGGCAATTGGAATTTATAATCACAAATGCTTAGGGCAGAAGTCTGATTCTACAAGTTGCAAGTTGATCAGACAAAAATGAACTTAACGAGTTATCTTATGCCATGACAGAGCTCAGGTATTTTATAGGTAACAAGCTACAGGTCAAAAATTACTTTACAAATAATCTGAGAAAACTAGAGTTGACTTTTTCAGATAATTTACAAATAGAGGGGTAGTTTGTATAAATATAACAATGCAATGTTCTATGATTTTGTGTACTGAGATGAATTTAGTGCTCATATACATAGAAAGCATCGGGCTTGATTCCAAGTGTTTTACATAGATGCCTTTTTACTAGGGACTTAGATGATGGACTGTTCTCTGCCTCAGCATTTCTTCCTTTCCAGTATACATCCTTGCAGAATATTTGCCATTTTCAAGGAATGCAATTTGTCTCACCATTCTCGAGATTCATCTGTCTCTATTATAATGGAAATGAAGGTGGTGAAGGTGGCAAGCGAATTCAGAGAGGATAGACTAAATCCAGAGTAAGTACATGGAGATGATGCAGTTAAATAAGCAAGCTGCTCTTGGTTTAGATGAACAATTTCCCAGCCTTCTGTCCTATTTTTCTCCCCAGAATTGATGGCAGAGTATCAAAACTGTTGAATAGTTAGTGATCGCTATTAGAAGTTAATAGAAGCTGTAAGCTCCCTATATAGTGGTTCTCAAACAGTAAATATGGACCACTGGTGGTCTGCAAGTTTATGGGCCACTGCTTCATAGTTGAGCTGTGGAATGACATTGCAGGTGTGATGTTTTCAATTGGAAGCATAAATTATAGTTTTAAAAAACTTAATTTTTTAAAGTATTCTGACAGAGTTCCACTTAACTCAGAATGTTCTGATCCAGTTGCCTGCAGGCAGCGTATCTGATATTTAAGGCATTTCTTTTCTTTTCCCTGAGGTGGGACAGTAAATTGACACCAAGCACTGATAATGCTAAAAAGGAACATAATAGAAAATGCCAAAGCAAACCAAATAGGCCTTCTCATCTGTGTGCCAAAGATGCCTGACTTTGCTCTCAGTACTATTAGTGATGCTCTGACTGCTGTTTAGATAAAATCTGTGCATCACATGTCCAGCTTTCAAAATAAGGAATAATGCATTCCTCTCTCCTTGCTGATGCTACACACAGAGTCTTGTGTAATCACTGCCAAAAGATAAGAATGAAATGGAAAAAAAAAAAAAAGTAGCAAAAACCAATGCTGCTCTGATGGGGAAGACAAAGAAAATAGGTATAAGAGAAAGATTGCATGTGTAATTGGTGCTGTAATAATTATTTGAAATGTGATTACTAAAGGTCAGCCATCTCCAAAGGCAAATTGTGCTCTGCTGTTTGCGGGCTTGTAAGCCAGGGAGGGAAGTTAGGGAGGAGGCTTACAAGAAGCAGGAAGCTTACATGAAGTAACAAGTAGGGATGGGGTGGGCGGCACCAGGTAGTAGATCATCCATCTCAGGATCTTAGATCTTCCAATGATGACATCGCATACATCTCTAGTTATCATATAGCTGACAGTATTTCTTATTCACTACAGCTTCAAGGCTTAGATGACCCTGCTCCATTGCTGTTCATTATACATCTGCCTTTGCATATCTGTTGCCAGAGGGATTGGGAAGCAGCAGAACTAAGTTCTTACTACATTCTTTTGTGACATTTGACACATTCACTAAAAAAGACATCATATTTTTTCCCCAAAATCTATACCTACAGATTTGAAGACACAACTGCAAAGCATAAAATTGAAGCCTGAAAATCTGCCTACAGTATGCATAACCAAAGCTGTATTTGCTTTTAAGGTACTGCATTGAAAATATGACATAAATGTTCTTTCCTCTTAAACTTGACAGTGTAAAGCATGTGAAGATGTGAGATTCTGAATGTGGTGTTATTTATTATCATTGTTGTTGTTATTTAGTAAAGCCACAGAGCTGAAATGATAAGTAACTAAAACCTCATAATAATAAGTAGGCATGACTCATGGGTTGCTCATAAAGTGTTTGTTCCATTAATCCAGCTCTATCATGTGGTTTGAAAGTAATTACATTTTGAATATTGGTGTGAATAACTTAATGGTTTGGAATCACTTGAAATCTTTTATCAATCCATCAGCTGATATCCCTTACTTACAATTTGCATTCTTAACAGAATAAGTGACTCAAAGCTGCTTCATATTTTGCTTCTTTTTTATAATCATTTGCACCTTCCTTTGATCATATGGTAATAGCCTTTACTTTTACATCCTTTGGATTCTTAGAGGCAACAGGTATGAACTTCATTATGATTTATTGAGGCAAAACCAGAAGTTTCTCTCATCTCTTGTAGCAGTAGAGGATATTTGAGGAATATGAAACTCAGTTGTCTTGAATACACATTTATTTATCTAGGTAAAATATGCAAAATCTGAGCATCTGAGACAGATCTAAACCTATAACAGAAAAAGAAAATAAAATTAGAAACTTTAAGTGCTAATCAAAATGCTGTCCACAGATAGCTGCTTAACAGGCCATATGCAGCCAATGCAAATACAGGTGTGATGTGACTGTTCATTGTTATGCTAGATTAGTCAGTTCCTGAAGACACAGCACTAATGTTGGAAGACAGTTTCTCTGGGATTTGATGGGTCATCTGATTATCATATTTTATATTATTTTTGCTAATCTCATGTTGTAGAATAGATGAATTTGTAAGCAGGTAAATAAGGGGAGTGCAACTGCATTGGAAGGAGTTGGAACAAAGAATCACTTTTCCTCCTGAGGTAGTTATCCCAGCAAAGGATCTTTAGCAAACACAAAAGAAAATTGTTGCCATATGTAATTTTCTGTGTAATGTTGCTAATGAGGGAAGGAAAGGGTTACCACAGAAAAAGATTTCCCTCCTTTATTTGAGAGTATACTGGGTATTTTTGTTGTTCTCACATAATGTGGTCTATGTTGGCTTCAAAAAAATAGCGAGTGTTCATCAATTAGAAAAAAATGCAAACCCAAAACCACACCAAAGAATAAAAAGTGGCTTAATAATTATTTTACTTGTCTTTAATCATAAGGTGGAATAATGAAATTTGTCTCTCCTTCTTAAAGTACATTACAGATGACCCTACTGTCCAAATTCATTTACTATTATTAGATCTTTTCAAACTTGGGAAGTGCTGACATCCTGTCATTAAGACTCTTGTAAATTCTGAAGTAAACAGATTTCAAAGACATTTGACTGTTAGTGTGACAACAAGGTCAAAGAGTTGAATGACAAGTCCTCCTGGTACAATAAGACTACCCATCAATCAGTTTTACTAGCAACTTAATAAAGAAAAGAGATCAGAACATGACAAAATAGTATCTTGTAAAATATATGTGCATGACATCCGTTTTGGTATCCTTGAACTGGCAATTAATATGATGATGATTAACTATTACATATGGTCTAGAAATATGGTAGCCTCCTGTAGAAAAACCTCTTCTGCAATTTTAAAGTTGTGAAATTAACACTGTATATTAAAAATTGGAGAAAATATAAAATGCTTACATGTGAAAGGACTTCAGATGCATTCAACAGTCAAGATATTATATGTGTGATTTAGACATACTGTGAGGATTTTCACTTGGTCATTATCTCATAATGATAAGGAGATAATGATAAAAAGAAAACAAAAGTCAGTTCACATCTGGGGATCAAGCCTGATCCTGTCTGAACACAAGATAAATTTTCATGTAGATATTCTTCAGTATACGAAGCTAACAGAAGGAGGGCAGACTGTAGCCTGCTGTTTTCCATTGGGTTAACCAGAAATGTGGGGCAATAGGTATTGCATTGAGTGACTATTTCTAACCACCCTTGTTTTCCTTTCGCCAGTGACAGCAACAGTCTTAATTTCTTTGAAAAGGACTGCCTTGGAGTGGGTGTGATTTGGAAATAAGAACAGCAAATGTATCTTAGTCTCTCCCCAAACACTGGCATATTGGGTTTGATTTTATTGGTACAAGATCAAGCTGGTTTCTGAGTTGTGTATACAACGTACTTAATAAAATATGCCTAGTGGGACTAGTAGCTAGCATTTGGGATCTGTACATTTATTTGTAGAGTAGGGGTGTTGTACTGAACTTTCACTATGAACCTGAGGCTTGACCACATGTACCAAAATGTTTGCCAAAACTTTCATGGTTAAATTCCCTCAAGGTGGTGGTTTTGAGTGGAATCAACAACAGGATGAAAGGGGGGGAATAGCCAAAAAAACTTTCATTGGGCAAAACCACTTCTTTCCCCCCACCCCCATGTAAGTTTGACTGCTTCAGGCAGTTGAGTAAAACTTAGTTATATGACTGCACAAAGAACTGTAGTTATAATGCTTCTATGTCATCTTTCAAACTGCAAATACAGAACTGGGGATATAACTGTAATTTCAGACTTCATATCCAAAGCTTGTGCAGGCCCTATGTTGTAGGTACTTTGCTTATCAGTAAATGTGTATCTTTTGTTGGCTTAACCAATACTGCTGCACAGTTTGGTATTTCTTTTTCAAGAGCAGACTCCAGGCAGAATTCTGATTCCACTGAACTTAGAATGACAGAGTTTTTGTTTTTAGTATTTGCTTTTATGTTTATAGTAGTGGACTTGGCAATCCTGGGGTAGTGTTTGGACTTGATGATCTTAAAGGTCTTTTTCTATGTTGATTCTATGATTCTACTCACTCCCATCAGGTATTTGTACACATTAATAAGATTTCTACTGAGCCTTCTCCATGCTGGCCAGTCCCAGCTCTCTCAGCCATACCCTATGTGGTCGGTGCTCCAGTCTATAATCATCTTTTTGCTGGCCTTCCTGTAGTATGACAATACCTCTCTTGCACTGAGGGGCCACGGTACTGCACATGTGTCTCACCACTGCTGCGTGGTAAGGGTCACCTCCCTTGTCCTGCTGGCAATGCTCTTCCTGAGGCAGCCTGAGAGACTGTTGGCCACCTTTGCTGCAAGGGCATGTTGCTTGCTTATGTTCAACTTGATGTCTGTCAGGATCCCCCAGGGCCTTTTCTGCAAAGCTGCTATCCCACCAGTTGGCTTCCAGTGCATACTGATGCATGGAGTTATTCCTCTCCAGATGTAAGACTTTGCACTTTCCTTTGTTGAGCTTCATGAGATCCCTGTTTGCCCGTATCTCTACCAGATGTTATAGTCACTGATGTATCAGCCACTCCTCAGAGGTTTGTATCATCCATAAACTTGCTATCAACATCCCATGGATCTCTTTCCCATCATCTTGGAAGCTATGAAGTCTGCTGACCTCCACCTGCCGCTCTTTGCTTGGTGACTTAGCAAAGAAGGAGCCTTTCTCATACTGTGCCAGCTTCAGTGAGAAGACCCCATATGCCCTGGCAGCTGCTGACCTGCAGAGCTGCATCCTCTGCCGGCAGCTCCATTTGAACTTGAATAGTAGATCCTAGGAGAAACATGTAAAAACCTTCACTGCTACAAAAAAAGAGCTCATTTTCAAATGCAGGGTAATTTTTTAAATCTCGTTAGTCCCCCCTGCTGCCAGACAAGAATATGATTGGAGTTTTTTGCTTCTGGAGTGCTTTGTGTTACTTTGAATGTAGAGAACTATTCTTATTCTGTGGGGGTTGTTTTCACTTTCATTTGAAATTGCATGCAACAATTTATAATGGACCAAGCTTCCGTTAAGAGCAGTTAGTCATCATCAAGTGAATGAATGTATTAGTGTGTCACCATGGTATATATCAACCCTCTCTTCTATAAAGCACAGTGTCAGCTGTGAACACGCTCTTTGTGTGATTTTCTTTTTACAAAATAGATCCAGCATGGCATGTAGTCAGGCTTCTACCAAGTACCATCTCCTTGTGCCTTTATTTTTACAACATTTTTTTCCATGAAGTGGAAGCACCATAGGTCCATGTGAGAATGTTAATAGCCATAAAACCGCCAGCTCCCTGTAGTTATTACTATGAAGTGTGATCTTCTTGGTGTGGAAACTCCTATGTAAATGTGGGTATTTGTCTTAGGATTCTGTTTCCCAGCAAACTGTGACATGGTGCAAAGTGCACTGCATTTGCTGTGGCTGGCCCTCATAATCTGTCAGCTTAATTTATGGGAACACTTCAAGGCACCTTCTGCTGCTAATGGTCTCTGAGTCCTGCAGAAAGACTGGTTCTGCCTCCTAACTTTAAAAGCCATGATGGTGGCACTGTTTGTCTCTTTTCTGGATGCATTTTGGATTTATGTCTGGCCAAGGGTTTGGAAGAGCTGCTGTAAAAGCAGAAACATCTGCTGAAGCTTTATGTGCTGTGAGCTTGCCAAGTTCAACAGCAGGCCAAGCTACAGCTGATGGGCTCAGCTCTCCCCAGGTGTCACTGCAGTTACAGGAGAATGACTGCAAGGGAAATGTGGTGCTGAAAGCCCTAAACAAAATAAATTAAATAAGAAAAAAAAAAAGCTTCAGCAATTGTAGAAGGCTATTAGGAGATTAGGGCTGGGGTCATTAGCAAGTACCAGGAACAAATCCTGCTCAAGTGGTTGTGAGCATCTGAATTCTTGCAGTCTCCCTGGTTACTGCAGCACATTCTGGTCCCTCCCATCCTTACCTACAGGCTATCCACTGTGTTCTGCAAAGTGCCCGTGCAGGTGGCACACGCATAAGGTGATTTTAAAGGCTGTTAGAAAAACCTAATCTTGTTTAATTATCTGAATATTTTCATGACTTCAGATGCATCCTGTATCCTAGGCTGCATCAAAAGGTGTGTGACCAGCAGGTTGAAGGAGTTAATCCTGGCCGTCTACTCTGGTCTCATGAGACCTCACCTGGAGTATTGTGTGTGGTTCTGGTGTTCTCAACATACAAAGGACATGGAAGTGTTGGAACAAGTCCAGAGGAGGGCCACGGGGATGATCAGGGGATTGGAACACCTCCTGTACAAAGACAGGCTGAGAGAGTTGGGGCTGTTCAGCCTGGGGAAGAGAAGGCTGCATGGAGACCTGATAGCAGCCTTCCAGTATCTGAAGGGGACCTATAGGGATGGTGGGGATGGACTCTTCATTAGAGGCTGTAGTGATAGGACAAGGGGTAACAGGTTAAAACTTACACAGGGAAAGTTTAGATTGGATATAAGGAAGAAGTTCTTTACTGTGAAGTTGGTGAGGCACTGGAATGGGTTGCCCAAGGAAGTTGTGAATGCTCCATCCCTGGTGGTGTTCAAGGCCAGGTTGGACAGAGCCTTGGGTGACATGGCTTAGTGTGAGGTGTCCCTGCTTATGGCAGGGGTGTTGGAACTTGATGATCTTAAGGTCCTTTCCAACCCTAACTATTCTATGATTCTATGTCAACCTCATTCATAGGCAGATATGGTATGGCCCATGGGGAAGTGTTTCTAAAATGGACAGAGAATTTAAAATAGTGCATTAAAATTTCTTGTAAAGGTTTTGTTCCTGATGCAATTGTAATAACTTAATCAATTCTCTGATTAATGGGGACATGGAAACTGCTGAGCTTGTGCTGCATCTGAACGTTGTCCAGCCGGTATCCACGATGTGTACTAGCGGTTTAGGACAAGCATGCCAGAAAATCCACAGTAGCCAACCACGGGGGAGTTGGTGGGTCTCTAATACACTCAATATAAGGCCTGATACCTTCTGAAGTCTATTTTTTTGTATTACTTCCTATTTAGGATAGTTTTGTTCCTTATACAAATATCCAGTTACTCCTTTAGTTCTGCCAAGCATTTGGCTTCAGGTCCAGAGTACCACATCAAATTACTGACAAAGCATTGACTTCATTTAACTTTTTATAAAGTGCTACAACTTGGCCATATATTTCACTCCCCCTTCCACCTCCCCCAGAGCAATCATAAAGTTGAGGTCAGCATTTCAGCAGCAAAACCAAAAATGTCTACAAATGGAGTTAAAGAAGAGTTCCACTAACTGAAGAGTAAGTAGCTGACTATTATAGTTGGCAGAGCCCATTACTAGAGGAATATATAATTGCATGTGAACGTGCACAGACAATTTATTAAATTATTATCAGTTCTTCTTAAATTTCATAAATGTTCTTGTTGCAGCCAGATCTATCCAGCGGTTACAAGAAAACTTGCTGTTCTGGTCAGAAAGCACAAAGCCAAGTTCTCTCTTCTCATACATTCCCAGCATCCTTCTTGCCTTCCAAGGCGCTGCCTGACTGAGAATGAAGTTGTTTCAGAAATATTTCAGCTGTCTATAGTGGTTTAAATAAAAAGCCTGGGCTGTGGTAAATACCTAGCATTTTTCCATGGTGGAAAATTTTCATGTTCCTTGCAAACCTCAAGGAAATGTTCTTAAACCATCCTTTTTCCCCAAAGAACACAAGTATGTGAGATGAGAGATTTTCATTTTGCAATTACTCATTTCTAATTACAGCATCCATAAATGAGGAATTGTACTGGAAGTGATATAAAGATGTTTCCACTTTTGGCAATATTTGGAAAATATTTGGAAAATTGCATTTTAGCACCAAAGGCTTTTGGTTTCTTTTTTCCTTTTTGTTGTCCTTAAAATTCTCAACCAACACACCTTTTTTTTTTTTTTTTTATAAATAAAGTTTAATTTTTATTTTTTTTTTTTTTTCTTTTTTTTTTTTTTTCTTTTTTTTTTTCTTAAAATTCTTACCCAACCCCCCTTTTTTTTTTTTTTTCTTTTTTTTTTTCTTAAAATTCTTACCCAACCCCCCTTTTTTTTTTTTTTTAAAAAAAAAAGAGAAAGCAATTTATCAAGTTGGTGGAAGGAAATTTTTACCCTATGTAAGAGGTGAAGTGTCCATTTCTTTTGTAGGCAGTAATTAAACAGTTAATTTTGCTCCAACACAGTCCTTTCAGAAATAATAAATGTGAGCTTGTGAAGAAAAGCCTTTTTATTAAAAAATATACACCTAACGGTAAAATTCTTCCTGTACTCTGCTTCAGCTTGCATTTTTATGGTACACCTCCCCCCCAAATTAATATTAATCATTTTCGTAGCACTGTGTGAGCTGTCTCTCAATAGCAACCCCCTCAAATGCTCCATGATATATACTTTATTCCTTGCAGAGACCTACTAATGTGGTGCTGGAATTGCAGCTGCTGAAACTAAATCTGCACCTGTCTGTTTCTTAGGATAAATGCTTGCACAGTAACGGTTGGGCCTATGATGCTTTGAATTCAGTGATGAAAGTGCACTAAGAAATTGATCTTTCTCTGTTTCCTGCAGTTTCTTATTTCCTCATTTAGGCACCTACAACTGTCTGTGGGACTGAGTTGTAAACAGGACTACTGAAATTATCCAGTTTAAAAGCAAGTTTTCAAAACCATTTATTTGAACATGGATCATTTCAGTTGCTTTGTTTTTAACAGGAGCAAATGGCTGGGTAAAAGGATGTTGGGCTGTTTTTAAGGTGCCCCCATGCCCAGCTGTGTCCTGCAACTGCGCCTCAAGGGCAGCCTACTGCATTTGCCCCAGCCCTGCCTGGTTTGCAAAGCTGAGAAGGAAGAAATAACAGGGAGCTTTTACTTTTCACAGAAGTAAGACATAACCCTGCCTTCCTGGCAGTGTCTTGTCTGCTTTGTCGCTGTGACACTGCTTGTTTCATGGTTGAATGGACTCATCACAGATATCTGTGTACTGCAAGCCTAGCTACAGGCTGTAACTTCCAAGACATGTCATCAGTGAGGGCTGTCTGTTGGTGATGGAATTAATGCACCAAGGCAGTAGATTCAGGATAGGTGTCTTACCTAAACTAACACTTTCTGGGAGGAAAGGTGATGGCTGCAGCTAGTAGAAGCTCATGTGATGTTTTTCAGACCTGTAAAATATGAAGGCTAATTATTGGAGCTGTGCAGCAAAGAAGAGCTTGAAAATGTAGCTGATAAGCAGGGCTATTATAGGCTAGTGAGCAGGAAGGACTAGTGAGTATTGAAGGCCTAATGAAGGGATGCAAAAGATAACTGTAGTGGTGTACAGTGAGGCTATGCAGAGTAGGAATGTTTAAATCCAGCACCGAAAAGGTATAGTGTATATACTAAAGATGCAGTGCAGCTAACTATTGGAGTTTGTGTGTGTATATTGTTCAGACTAAGTAATTCACCAAAACCAGTGCATGATAAATGCATGACAGAAGATACCAGTAAGGGAAAACAAGATAACAGAAAGTGTGTATTACATAGCTTGAATCTGTGTGCCAAATAACAATCCCATCTGTATTCAGAGCTCTGCTTATCACCTTCCATGCTCCCTCATCAGAAAATATGAATGGTTCCTGTACCAAGCTTTGTGTCTGGACAGCTCTGAGACAGGGTAATTCCTCAAAAATGCAGGTCTCAAAACACTTTTTACAAAGGTAATTGCAACATCAGTGTTGTAGTTTGAACCCAGCCAGGCAGCACGTTCACCCACTCAACCCCTCCTTCCCCCCCC